>JASDQU010586304.1:34015-76889 GCA_032191745.1 Picea mariana | reverse complement strand
TACCATCAATATATCAAAGGATCAAAATGTTACAGTTTTTGAGTTCCTTGATATATATATATATATAAACTACTTTATCATTTCTACAAAGAATAACACTCCTAATACATGTTTTGTCAAATATGAAAGGAAGACATTTGATACAACAAAGTATTGGTCTTGTGACAAAAATTTGATATACATCTTTATTACCATCAATAGATCAAAGGATCAAAATGTTATAGTTTTTGAGTTCCTTGAATACCCGAACTTCCTATCTAAATTAAACAGAAACTTAAAGAACTACATAAGTCTGTCCACAAATACTTGCAAGGACTGGTGGATGAAGATGGAACCCGAATACCTTTTGTAGACAGGCCACATACTTCTCCAAGTGCATGGAGTGCCTCCCAAACCTGTAACAAACATATAAATGAATTAGTAACTTACTAATGCACGAATTTATTAAATATGCATCAAATAAAGAATAAAAATTACTTAAATTGGGATTCGATGCTAATGTCGGGCATTCTCTTTGACTTGTGAATTTATCAATCCAATACCAAGAAGGAGAGTGGGTGTGTTATTCACCTAATGGGTTCCCTCGCAAGACAAAAGGGACCCATCATAAGTTTATATACTTGCAGAATTATAAGCAGTAAATAATAAGAAAATATTTCAATTGAGAACAATAATCTTCATAACCTATAGGTTACAAGTTTGATAAAGTAAAAGATTGACAAGGTAAAAGGAACACCAACAGAAACAAGAATTAGAGATATAATAGCCAATGAATTTACTTTGGAGAAGGGTTATTAAACTCCTTACATAGGGTCGAAATACTGTGAGTCAGTTATTTTAAACAAACATACTTTATAGCATAGGAAAGTAAATGAAGTTAACAATTCCACAAGTATTACTTCAAAGAAAGTGTACAAGAGAAGACCCATTACGAAGAGCCAAAGAGTGTTGTAACGAATTTCTTAAAATTAGACAGAGATCGATTTGTTTAATACACAGTGATCTCTAACACAACTAAATGATATCATAGCATGCATCAACTTAACAAGAATGTAGATTGAAATACTACTCTGTGTGAGTCTAAAATTAAATTATACAAAACAATTTAAAAGGAAATCCCTACGAGTTCGGCCCCAACCATGACAAGATATCCTAGTGCAAGTAACAATCCCAACCTACGTTGAATTCTGAAAATCATAAATTTAACCCAACAAGGATATACAATTTTTTTATGAATGGATTGAGTATTTAACCAACATATTATACCTCTCTCGAATGGCCACAAGATTTTTGTAGTTATAAAGAAACTCTATTATCTCAGTAGAGGCACCCAATTTTTTTTAATTGGCACATATAATCTCATTCAAACACTATCATTTCCTTTTTTCAACAAACGAGGGTATTTTTGTCTCCTAGATTACAAAATAAATGTTAATTTATAGAATGCAAGTTAAGCATGGATTTGGTCAAACGAATGGATGGGGAACATGGCTATTCGGCCATATCTTTATCAAGCCTTCCCGTTAGATAACAAGATGATAGTTATTTTTTCTTACATAGAAAGATATCTCTTATACCGTAAGCTTCCAATAAGATATGCTTACACTGTAAGATACCATTAGAAAACACGAGGCTACACCGTTATACAGACCCAAAACCAAACAAAATATTACAAGGGATTAGGGTTTCCGACCATGGGTGATCGGGGATTAACCTGGAGGGTCAGAGTTTGGAAGACTGATATCTTTTGAAACAAAATCATAGAACCCGAACCAAATGTTGAACTTGTACAAAGAACCCTTCAAACACAGTATCGTTATAACAGAAATGGGACATGGAAAACACAGTATCATTATAATGGAAATGGGACATGGAAACAAATTGTACAAAGAGCCCTTCAACCCAGTATCATTATAATGGAAATAAGAAATGGAGAACACATTTTACCAAGAGCCATTCAACCCAATACTGTTATAACAGAAATGGGAAATGGAGAACACATTGTATAGAGATCCCTTCAACATAGTATCGTTATAAGAGAGAGTGGGACATGGAGAGCGCATTGTAAAGAGAACCCATCAACGCTGGGTATACTAGAGGAAAACATAGACTTAAAGAAATACGTTATATAGAGCTTGGCCAACACAATAATACATTGCATAAGAAATGTGTAATGTAAATAAAGATATGGGATAGAGAGCTCTCGCAATACAAAGAGTGCATTCACAACAAACTCTAGGATAAATCAAATTAGACAGAGGAACATATTCCTTCAACATAAATGAAACCACTATATCAAATCGACAAGCATGTGGAGTAAGATACACAAAGGGAGGGAGCTTACTGTACACAATCCGAGAGTAATATTTGAAACGAGTGACCTCTACGATGTGAAAGAAAACTGGCTAAGTGCCTTTGCGACCAGTTCTACCCAAAGAGTTGTGACAACCTCCTCGTTACGACAAAAACTATGATAACAGGTGAATTTTTTTTTTTGTTTAAGGTGTGTGTGCGCATGTAAAAAGGAAACATACACACTTGACTCTACATTTCCACGCAACGACTAACAAGATGCAACCACAATGATCACAACAAGAAGACATAAGGCACACAACAAGTAATTGAAAGCATTAAATGACATACTATGTTATGTACAGTACGAACACAGATGGAAGAATCCATAGTAGTAGATTTTACTATTTCTGCACAGGAAAGCAGGGTGTTTAATCTTAGTTCTCTTCTCTAGAGAGAGAGAATTTTAGATAGGCTCTTGGCCGACTGCTCAGAAAGAAACTAGTAATCTCTATCAGGAGGTCGTAGTGGTGGGAACTCTGCCTTTAAAGAGCCCGAGACTACTGATACAACCTTAGAGGTGTGTCACAAGAGTGGAAACCCTGCCTTTAAAGGGCCCGAGACTCTTGATACGGCACTGGATTCTTTACACACAAAATAATCACACACACAGACTTATATACAGAGTGACTAGCTTTATCAGATCGAAGAGTCTGATATCATACAATGGTGAGTTTGGACAATTCCAATTATAGTACTAAACCTGAAATTAACCCGACCCTAAACTTCAGCATAGAAATAAACAACAACTTTATTAACCCTAAATTTAACAGCCCAACCCTAAGCCAATCAAATAAAAGAACCCTGCAGAAGGAACCCGTCGGATAAGGGTGCCCACCAGAATTAAGGGCAACACAGAAAAACCCAATACGTAATAAAAACAAAATCCGATTGAACAATAGGAATCTGATGAAGAAAAGCCAGAACCACATGGGAACAACTTCAATTGAAATATCATAGGACTCTTCTAGATTCACAATTTCATACTGAATCTATTTGATTAGTTATTCATAGCCTCCCCACTATTTTTATTTACATGGCATAACTATTTCCTTATAATTATATCTAATCAATTAATCCAAAATAGTAAGAAAATGTTTTTCATGTAGCCGTTACCCATTATAAAACCACTAAAATCAATGCATGAAATGGAATGCTCTAATTTTTCCACAATATGAACACAAGTGTGAAGAAATTAGATTCATATTCAACCTCCTAGGTTAGATTCTCACCACCTTTCCCTCTATAGTTGGAGATGTTGGTATCTATTATTAACGATGGATACTATGTTGATGTCATACAATAGTACTATGTTGATCTCATAAATTAGATTTATCTAGTTTCTTACATGTATATTAAGGATTATTGAAGCTATATAGGTTCACATCCTTGCAATAAGAACATAAATGCACACCAAGAAGAAATGTCAAAGAAACTAAGTTGCCTTTGACAGTTCCTATATTTTCTTCCAGATGACAACTTTTACATTGGGAAAAGGAGCATTTACTAGAAAAACGTCTCTGCAAATGTAACACATAAATCTTTAAATCTGTTGACAAGTCCATGAGTTTCTTTATCATAAGCAATTGTCCTAGATTTTGTGTTCTCTTTCACTTGTTCGTGTAACTTTTTCCTTTGTAAATCAACCAATGTATTGTAATGTTTTTACCAAATCAACTATTTTTTCCAAACGCAAGCATTATTGACTATAATCCATACCTTGAGATTATACATTTTAATATATTTAAAAACATATATTTCAATGACATAAATAAGATCTCAGAAAATGTGAACGTGAACTTTTCCTAGCCAAGACAATTCGCATCCAGAATGAAAATGAATCACTAAAAGTGTTAGACTATGCTAAATTATTTATCTCTTACCATTTCTTAATGTTTCAAACCTGTCTATGTAACTCATTAAAACATATCCTCTTATTAAAAAAAAACATAAATAAATAAAAATAGAATAGGTTATTATTACAATTTTAGTTTAGAATGTTTATGTATTCCCGGTGATATTCAAATTATGACAATAGCAGATGAGGCACTTTACCAAAAAAATCGAATGATACAAATAACAATTATCATAGAAAGGAACTCTATAATTCAATCTGCAAGGACACATTAAAAAAAAGGTAAGATTTGTCAATGTACAAGTTTAAATGTAATGACAGACTTTTACCATAAAAACTCACTATCTCTTCGAAATTAATAGTTATATTTCACAAAATAAAATATTCCCCTACCTACCCAAGCCAGTAGTAAAATATTCTAATGGTGTCTCCTTGAGCATAGAATTTGTTAGATCGAAAATGAAACATAATTATTGGTTATTTGAAATATATATCAGATACATTGTTATGCTCATTTCTTATGATGAAATGTAGGATACACCAGGGGTAGCTTCATTTCCCAGAACACGAATTGCCAGCACAGTAAGAAAAATTGCCAGAACACATAAAACGAATTGCAAGAACAATAAAACAAATTGCCAGAACAACAAAATGAATTGCCAGTAAAACGAATTGCCAGAACAGATAAAATGAATTGCCAGAATAGTAAAACAAATTGCCAAAACAACAAAACGAATTGCCAGTAAAACGAATTGCCAGAACACATAAAATGAATTGCCAGAACAGTAAAACGAATTGCCAGTAAAACGAATTCTTAGAGTAAATTTTACAAAACTAAAATGCCAATACACTCAACCATATTTAAAAACACCCCCAGTTAGATATAAACGCCCACAGTCATATATAAATGCCTACAGCAGTACAAAATTCCCACAATAATATAATAAATGCTCACAGTCATATAAACACACAACCATAAATCTCTTTTGTCCCAACTGACATGCAACAATAGAGTAAGAAGAAATATTTTATAACTGTAATGCAATTTCAGTCACCGAAGAACAAGGCAAGAAAACCAATCGATCCAACGAGTATCCAAGCAGATTGAAGTTAAGTATTTTTCATCTCACAATGCCATTACAAAAATGATAATAACAATAAGAGAGGGCCAAGGTCCTAATACCTTCTATCATGCAAAATGAAAAAAATACCGTTGCCTTAACTCCCGCCTCGAATGATGACCCCGCTCTCTGTGCCGCTCCTTCTCGTTGCTGCGCCCGCTCGCTGATAGTAGAGACTACACCGGTACCTCCCAGCCAATCGGTAGGGGTACTCTGCTTCCCCCTTAGCCCCATGAGTCGCAAAGGGGCCACACATAATCCTGATGGTCCGTTTAGCTTTCCAGATCGCCTCGCAAGGTCGAGGTACCACTCCTATCCAAGCTGAAAAATCCCAACTCTCCACAAGTAATCAGTCAAGTCATAATTCCGACAGCGTAACGTTACGCTAATAGCCGATCCTTTTCTTCCTCATCTTCCCTTTATTTTATAGGGTTTTTCCAACCTCCAACTTTCCCTAAATCACATTTTAATTAAGTTTTAATAAAAATATTCTAAATATTCTCCTTCGCACAAGTGTCGTCCATCCCCCTCTTTCCTCAAATAATTATTTTATTTACATTATTAAATTACTCATTTCCCTCACCCACCTAGAGTTGCTCCTAAATTTCCTCCCAAGTGTTCCTAGATCCCCTTACATGTTTTAAATAATTTCCCTAAAAATGAAGTTGCTAAATTAGCTCAAATTAGAAGTTTCTTAATTGCAGATTCCTTACTATGTTGACCTTGCTTTTTACCATAAGTTTCCAACATTCCTTTATTATGATTTCTCCATTACTTAGTTTGTTAATTCTTATTATTCCCTTCTTTCCCCTTTTTATTAGAGCCAAAATGGCAGTTGTGCTATTTACTTTTTTCCCATTATTATTAATTTAAAATCTTTTTATACTTCCACAAGTTAATAATTTATTTCCTCTCTACAAATTTAAAACCACGGATTTTAATTAAATTATTCCTCTCTTCATTTTACCCTCTAAATTTAAGAAGACTAAAACTATTACTTAAGTGGGTTTTAGTTTATATCTTTATTTTTATTTTTATAGAGTCTTTTTCTTAAGGCTAAACAAAATTTTACCCTAGAGAAGTTTTAGACTTAGGTTTAGATTCTGAACCAGCCGACAATTATTTAGGGAAGTCGTTTTAAGAATTTCTTAATGTGTTAAATGTCTTAGGGCCATCTAAGTTTGTTCCTTCATCAACATCAATGCAACATTCCCTTCAGGACGTACCACATGCTCCAAGGTTGCCACTCGCCAACTTATGTTTCTTTTGTGCAACATGCCCTTCAGGATGCACCATGTGCTCCAAGGGTGCCACTCGCCAACTTGTGTTTCTTTCATGCGATGTGCCCTTCAGGATGCACTACGTGCTCTAAGAGTGCCACTCGCCAACTTGACTGATTGGTAGACATCTATAACCCCTAGAGTCAACACTCCGCCAGGTGAACTTGTGGAAGACTAACGGCTCTAAGGAATAAGGCCCCCACCTTATTACGCACCCCTTAGAATCATCGTGAGCGACTATCGCAATCTTCCCTCACGGCATCGTGGATCCTCTCGAACTAGGTAATCGTTAACCTACAGTTCGAGCCACAGCGGGAGTGCTAGTAGGTTGTGGCAGGGCTGTTGTCCACACCTCTCCCGCAACCTCTTTGGAAATCATGTGTGGCCCCTTTACTCCATATGTGAGTCTGGTTAACAAGCTATCGTCAGCCTGCATTATTAACAATTGTGTCAGAACATGTCAACATCATATCATGAAATCAATGAAATATCATAGTAATTAAATCAACCCAAATAGCACACTCCCTAACTCAATTCGGAGTCCAAGGGGTTCCACCGATGCCTCTGCATTGTCAAGGTTCAAAACCCTGCACACTCAATAAAACTGAGTCAATAGCACCTGTCTACGTCCAAGCAGTAAAACATCATGTCATCTATCATAATGCATCATAATCAGGGATAAATTTTTTAACATCATAAAAGTCCAGATCACTTGCGAGCAAGTGTCCTCAAAGAATAGGTTTTCTCAGTGCACCAAAGCGAGATGTTACAAGAGCTGAGAGGAAAATCGACAACAATGGGAATCTTTGCCTATGGAGAACCGATCTAACACTTCATGACTACCATGTTACCATAGTCGCATAACATTACTATCGCAAGAGAAAAACACAAAGAACAAAACGTATGGAATGAGTGTGAAGGGTAATAGCACCTCGTGCCTCACAATAATGGAGGAGGACGTAAGGTATGCCACCCTCTCTTTTCCATGTGAAGTTAGTTTAGGTGGCAAGTTTGTAGTGGCTTCTCCCTGCAAAAATTGTCAGACCTGGATATCAAAGGTGACCTACCACCATTAATGGCTACAACCAACCTAAATGACTAAGGCTAGGTTTGACTGTCCTAATCGATCCTTTAATGCTTCTCAATTTATGTACATGCCACAATTTTATGGGTAATGCGTACCAGCGTTACATTTAAACAGGGTTCTAACTATATCGTCATGTTTTATTATAAGTTTTATTTCAACATGGTAGAACCACTCTATAACACTACAAATCCCTAGTGTGGAAGTTCATACTTAGTGTGTTAGGACCTAGGTCCATTCCAATGTACACTAGTGTTCAATATTTTATTGACATAAAGTGTATATAGTGTATTTAGTTTATAAAGTACCTTGTTATATGTTTTAGAAATATAGTGAGGACTTATATGAGTGGGTTGAACAGGTTAGGCCTAGGCTATGGACCTTGACAAGCCTAGCCATTATTATAATAACATTACAATGTTAATGCTAGTAGCAATGCCAAATGGAAAACAATGTATGGATCTTAAGATATCTTCCAACCCTTTTAGAATGAGTTATAACAATGATACACTTGCCAAATATATATTGACTGGATTAACATTTAATTATGCTTGTGACATGACATTTGTCAGGCATAATAGACTGCAGTTTTCGCCATTTAAAATTTTTTAAATTTGTGAAATTTGGGGTACATTATATATGGTAGCATAGTTGTACGTTATAGCGCTTGGACCTGAGGCAAAACACAAAAATTTATTTTTTTCCTTGAAGAAAATATAACAAACACATTTATTGTTACAAACAGAAAAACAATTTGTCTCTTGTGAAAATTCCAACACAGAATGAGGAAGGAGACAGACTTGAAGGGAATCCAAACCAGGAACTTCCTAAAGATGCAGAGCATAATAGTGAAGGAAGTTCAACCACTCAAGTATTGGAAACAATGCAAAACCTCATCGTGGAATTACAAGGATTTAAAGCAGATAACGAAAAGCCGAAGAAAGCACAGGAATATCAGTTGGATATAAATTAAATGCTTCTACGTAGTAACAGGTTAGAAAAAAGTCCTCTAATAATTTTGGTCATGAAACAAAAAAAGAGGATTGTTCTTCCGAAGACACACATGAGAAAGAAACCAATGCATCTATAGGAAGAAAATGAAAACAAGTGGACCTTTTGGAAGGTGAATTCAAAAAATTAAAACCTTCCACCTTTGATGGAGAATCAAAGACTGGTGAGGAGGCTAAAGCATGGTTACTAGATATTAAAAAATATTTCTAGATTTATAACTACTCTAGTAATATGAAAGTCAGAATGACCATTTACGACATAAAAGAAAAATCTAGTATTTGGTGGCAAGACCTGAAATTAGCCAAGGGATTGAAAGAAAAATGAATGGAATGGTCATAATTTAAAAAGTATTTCAAGAAGAAGTACTTATTAGAAAGTTATTACGAATGAAAAACTAAGGAATTTTATGAATTGTGACTAGGACAAATGGTCATGGACGATCTGATAAATAAATTTATAGATTTGTTGAGGTTTGTACCGTACACAAAATAAGACAACGTAAATATACAAGCGTTCTTGATATGTCTACCACATTTGTACAAGGAGAAAATTGAATTTGACAATCCCAAGTCTTTAAATGAAGTGTTTAGAAAGGTTGAGATGTGTTATGATCAGTACAAGCAGAGATATAAAATTCTCAATGCATGCAAAGACTAGAAACATGATAGAATGAACCAACGTAAGAAATTCTTCCAACCAACCCCTTTCCGTAATATGTCGAAAGGTTTCCAAAAGAAGGATTATCATTCAAATACACAGAATGTTGAAGGGGGAAATAGACTAGTTAACCTAGGAGTCAGGAATGTTGGGGATAGTCCTAGAGAACCATTGAAGTGTTGGGAGTGTGGAGAACCCCACCTGAGAAGAATTAGTCCACACTTAAATTCCATGGTAGGAACTTCAGTCCACAACCTTCAATATACTTAAAAGTTTGGAGATATTGGTAGAAGTGTGCATAAAATCAGTGCAGCTCTAGATGGAAGACAAGTAGATCATCGATCCACTATTGTGGAAGTTGAAGGTAAAATTCATACCCACAATGTCTCTATACTAATTGACCTGGGAGCTAGTTTGAGTTATATTAGTCCATATTTATTTGAATTGAACAAGGTAAAGAAGGTAAAGAATCCTAAGTCCCAGTTAGTACAGTTAGAAAAAGGGACCAAAAGAAAGGTAACATATTTTATTTCTAACTGTGAACTAAGCATAAATGGTCAAAGTAAAAACTTAAATCTGAACATATTACCTTTGGGGTATTACGATTTAATCATTGAAGTGGACTGGTTACAAAAATACAAAGTGATATTAAACTGTTACGAAAATTCATTTGTGTAGAGAGATGAAAATAACATAGTTAGAACGGTACAAAGAATCAAAAAACCAGTTTTTGTTAGACAAATATCAATGATACAATTTAAGAAATGTATGAAAAAAGGTTGCCAAATTAATGTTGTACAAGTAACTAACCTCCCAAGGGAAGAAAGAAAAATGAGTTTAGAAGACTTTACAGTCCTATGCAAGTTCAAAGATGTATTTGTAGATGAAATACCAGAACTACCTCCAAGGAGAGAGATAGATTTTTTTATCGACCTACTACCTGGATTTGCCCCGATATCTAAGGAGCCTTATAGAATGAGCCTACCTGAATTAACAGAAATGAAAATTTAGTTACAATAATTACTTGATAAGGACTATATCAGACCAAGTGTTTCACCTTGGGGAGCACCATTTTTATTCGTTAATAATAAATATGGGGCTTCGAGACTGTGTATTAACTATCAACAACTGATAGAAATGACGATTAAGAATAAGTATCTCTTGCATATAATTAACGATCTCTTTCACCAAGTTGGAGGAGAAAAGATATTATCTAAGGTAGATTTAAGGTCTGGTTATCTCCAAGTTAGAATAAAGGATGAAGATATAAATAAAACAACTTTTAGAACATGTTATGGACACTTTGAGTTTGTCGTAATCCCATTCGGTCTTAATAAAGCATGAACAACCTTTATGTGATTGATGAATAACATATTCAATCAATATCTGGATAAATTTGTGCTGGTTTTTATCGATTATATTTTAGTTTACTCAAAAACAGAAGAAGAACATGAAGAACATATGAAAATAATATTGCAGAATTTAAGGGAAAATAAGTTGTATACTAAGTTTGATAAGCGTGACTTATACCAAAGAAAGATGTAGTACTTGGGACACATAATATCCGAAGATGGTATTGAAGTTGATCCGGAAAAGATAAAATCCATTATGGAATGGCCTATCCTAAGGATGTAGTAGACATTAGATCATTTATGGGAATTACCGGTTATTACTGGAGATTTATTGAAGGATTTTCCAGGATCACGTATCTGATTACATAACTACAAAAAAAGGGAATAAAATTTACTTGGTCATAAAAGTGTCAGAACAAATTTGATAAACTAAAAATACAATTAACCACAACACATATCCTAAAGGTAGAAGATCCCGATAAAGATTTTACAGTTTGTGTGGATGCAAGAAAAGAGGGATTAGGAGGTGTGCTAACACAAGATGGACACGTCATATGTTATGAATCATGTAAACTGAAAGAACATGAACAAAATTATCCGACTCATGATTTAGAATTAGCGGCCATAATTCATCCATTAAAAATGTGGTGACATTATTTAATGGGAAGAAAAATTATGTTACTAATCGAAAACAATGGTGTAAAGTATTTGTTTAGTCAAGTAGATCTCAATGCAAGGCAAGCAAGATGGTTGGCGTTTTTAAGTGAGTTTGAATTTGAGGTATGACACATAAAAGGTAAGGAAAAAAAATTTGTATATGCACTAAGTCAGAGTACTAACATAATCTATGAAATAAGTATCAACAAAGAAGAAAACGATATTGAACAGAGAATAAAATCTTAAAGGAGTAATGACAAAAATTACATTAAAATAACAACATAATTGCAATGAAATGAAGAAAAGTTGAACATAACAGATTTGAGTATAGATAAAAATGGATTGTTAAGGTTCAAAAACTGGTTCTATGTGTCTAATTTTGTTGATTTAAAGACATCAATTCTTGACAAACTACATAAAAAGTCATATTCCGGTCACCCAAGATACCAGAATATGATAACAACCTTAAGAAAATTGTTTTATTGGCCTAACATGAAGAATGAAATAGTTGAATATTTGTCTAAATGCTTAGATTGTCAACAGGTAAAGGATAAACATCAACATCTAACAGGTTTATTACAACCTATGGCTATATCAGAATGGAAATGGGAGATTATCTCAATGGACTTCATCACAGGTTTGCCGAAGACTCAAAGACAAAATGACTCGATTATGGTAGTGATTGATAAACTAAGAAAATCCTCACATTTTATACCTGTAAAATCTACTTATAAAGAAATTAATATCGTTGAAATGTTTATGAAATAAATATTTAGATTGCATGAGATTCCTAAGATGGTGATTTCCGATAGAGATGTCAAATTTATGTCAAATTTTTGGAAAGAATTGTTTGCAGGATTGGATACTAACCTGAATTTTAGCACAAGCTATCATCAACAAACAGATGGGAAAAGAGAACGAACAAATCAGATTATCAAAGACATGTTGCAAATGTACATGAGGATGAAACCAACTGAGTGGGAGGAGTACCTGCACTTAGTTGAATTTTCTTACAATAATGATTATCAAACATAAACTAAGATGGGTCCCTTCAAAGTTTTATACGGAAGAAAATGCACAACCCTGATTAGTTGGGATAATCTAGTTGACAAGATTATGGTGGGACCAGAAATGCTCCATGAAATGGAGAGAATGGTAAAAAGTGTACAACAGAACTTAAAACAGGCCCAAGACTGACGTAATACCTATGCATATTTAAAAAGAAGACATCAATAATTTCAAATTGGGGAACATGTATATGTAAAATTCAAAGCAAGAAGGAGCTCACTAAAGATAGGAAATTGTTCAAATTCGACGCTAGGTTTTTTTTTCCCCTTCGATATTTTAACTCGAATCGGACCCGTGGCATATCAACTAGCACTGCCTGCAAATTTAAAAGTTCATAATGTTTTCATGTTTCATGACTTAAAAGGTGTATTCATGATCCTACTCACAACATTGATTGGAACATGTTGTAGGTGGAACCAGAAGGCGATCTCCAAGCGGAACCTCTACGCATTTTGTAAAGAAAAGGAATAGTACTACAGAACTAAGGCATCGCCCAGGTAAAACTGCAACGGAAGCACTTTAGTCCTGAGGAGGCCACTTGGGAATTGGAAGAAGATATGTTGAAATATTATCCAACCATATTCCGAGAGAGGAATGAACACTGAGGACAATGTTGTACTTAAGGGGGAGAAGATGTAATATCCTCAAATTTTACAAAATTAAATTCTAAATTGAATTTTGAAATCAATTTCCATTTTTGGAAAATTTAGATTTGGAAATTATTTTCCATTTATGGAAAAGATGAATTTGGAATTTTGGATTATGTAATTAATTATTTGATGAATTTTGGGAAAATATTTGACCTTCCAAACTGTCCTCTTTTATTGGACACATGTATGCCAAAAAATTTTAATAAATTTAATGATGGAAGACAAATGGAATAACTAGGTTAAAAATAGTTGACCATGACTCCATGAGTGGGGAACATGTTTGAGTTACCTCAGGGCTTATTTTTACAGGTGGTAGAAGTTGAATTTGAGCACTAGAAACCCTTAAAAATCAGGGATTTGTAAATATGTGAATTTCCCCAAGGAGGGAAAGGAATGGAAAGACCTAAGAACAAGAATATATACAACATATGTGGGAGCCATGACATTTCTTAGTATGATGGATGATTGACAATTGTTTTTTCTTATGATCACTTGTAGTGTAAGGAAATATATATTCTAATTTGTTGATGGTGACTATAGCTGAGGAGGATAATTCGGTTCGCCCTTATAGACTCATGGTCAGGCTAGGGGGTGGTCAAGACAAGTTATTGTGGTTGTTCTATTCTATGGTTGGGTGGAACGTGGTTGTTCCATTTGTTTCCCAGCATCATCTTTTTCAGATATGCATTTCAGCTGTGTATTTAAATTTGGTATTATGCTAATGATGGTTTAGTATTTATATAGTTGTTTCCATATCTTTGTCATTGCATTTATAAACAAAATTTGTTTGAAAGAATTTTATAGCCATATTGGTTGATATAGTTGCCATTATGTAAAATAGTTGTGGTAGTATGTTATTATCAGTGTAGTATATATATAAACTACTTTATCAATGCTATTGTTATGTCGAATAAAATAATAACACTCCTAATACATGTTTTTTCAAATATGAAAGGAAGGCATTTGTTACAACATAGTATAGGTCTTGTGACAAAAAAATGATATACATATTTATTACCATCAATAGATCAAATGATCAAAATGTTACATTTTTTGAGTTCCTTGAATATCCGAACTCCCTATCTAGAAGAAACATAAATATAAAGAACTACATAATTATATCCAGGAATACTCGCAAGGACTGGTGGATGAATATGGAATCTGAATACCTTTTTTGGATAGGACACGTACTTATCCAAATGCATGGCGTTCCTCCCAAAACTGTAACAAACATATAAATGAATTAGTAACTTACTAATGTACGAATTTATTAAATATGCATCAAATAAAGAATTAAAATTACTTAACTTGGGTTTCGATGTTGATGTGGACCATCATCGCTCACTTGTGAATCCATCAATCCAAGACTAAGAAGGGGAGTGAGTGTGTTATTTACCTAATGGGTTCCTTCGCAAGACAAACGAGACCCATCATCACTTTTTATACTTGTGAAATTATAAGCAATAAAACATAAGAAAATCTTTCAATTGAGAACAATAATCTTGATAACCCGTAGGTTACAATTTTGATAAAGTAAAATATTGACAAGGTAAAAGGAATACCAACAGAAACAAGAATTAGATATATAATAGCCAACGAATTTACTTTGGAGAAGAGTAATTAAACTCCTTACATAGGGTTGGAATAGTGTGAGTCAATTATTTTAAACAAAGCTACTTTTTAACACAGGCAAAAAGGGAATTTAACAATTGCACAAGTATTACTTCAAAGAAAGTGTACAAGAGAAGATCCATTACAAAGAGCCAAAGAGTGTTGTAACGAATTTGTTAAAATTAAACAAAGATCAATTTGTTTAATAAACAGTGAGCTCTAACAAAATAAAATGATATCACAGCATGCATGAACTTAACAAGAATGTAGTGAGAGGTATGACTCTATGTGAGTCTAAAATTAAAGTATACAGAATAGTTTAAAAAGAAATCCCTGCAAGTTTGGGCCCAACCACGACAAGATATCCTAGTGCATGCAAGTAACAACCCCGACCTATGATGAATTCTATAAATCATAAATTTAACCCAGCAAGGATATATAATCTTTTTCTGAATGGATTGATTATCTAACCAACATTTTGTACCTATGTCGAATAGCCACGGGATTTTAGCAGTGAGAGAGAAACTGTGTTCTTTAGATAGAGGAACCCTATTTTTTTTAATTGGCACATATAACCTCATTCGAAGAGTATCATTTCCTTTTTCAATGAACGAGGGTAATTTTGTCTCCTAGATTACAGAGTAAATGTTACTTTACAGAATGAAAGCTAAGCATATTTTTGGTCAAATGAAAGGATGGGGCATGGGGATACTTGACCAAGTCTTTATCAAGCATGCTCGTTAGATAACAAGTTGATAGTTATTTTTTCTTACACAGTAAGCTACAACTTATACATTGAGCTTCCAATAAGAGATGCTTACACAATAAGGTACAATTAAAAAATGTGGGCCTATGCCACTATACCAATGGGTGGCGTTGAGGTTGTACTAGGAATCCACTGGTTACAATCATTAGGAATAATGGATTTTAATTTTCAAGAACTTTTCATGAAATTTTCATTGGAAATAAAATAAATTGAGTTAAGAGGTGTCACATGGAAACCCAGTAAGGTGATAAACTCTAATGGCATGAAAAAATTATTGAAAAAGAGGCTTCAAGGTGTAATTGCACAACTATGCTCACTAGATGTTCATACATCTAAGCCATATATTACCCTAGATATCCAAGGGATCATTGATAAGCATTCCAAATTGTTTGAAGATATTCCCAAAGGTCTTACAACCACTCGAAATCATGATCATGTTATTCACATAATTCCTAGGAGTTTTCCTCCCAACATAAGGCCGTACATATACCGTTATGCCCAAAGGAGTGAAATTGAGTGTATGGTTGATGAAATGTTAGAGTCTGACATTATTAGACCTAGCCAAAGTTCTTATTATGCACCGGTGGTAATGCTACTCAAGAAAGAAGGCTCATGGCGTATGTGTCCAAATTATAGAGAGATCAACAAGATCGCTATTAAAGATAAGTTTCCCATTCCCATCATTGATGAATTGTTAGATGAACTACATGGAGAAATCTATTTCACAAAGTTGGATCTTCATTCAGGGTATGATCAAATTAGAATGAAGGAAGAATATATCCCAAAAACAACATTCAGAACTAATGAAGGCCATTATTAATTTTCTCTCATGCCTTTTGGCCTTACAAATGCACCTTCCACATTCCAAGGGTTGATGAATTCCATTTTCAAGCCCCTCATTTGAAAATTTGTGTTAGTATTTTTTTATGATATACTAATCTATAGCATGTCTTGGGAGGATCATGTGTGACTTGTTGACAAGGTGGTACAACTACTAAACGAGCAACAACTATATGCCAAACCATCCAAATGTTTATTTGGGGTGAAGGAGGTAGAGTATTTGGATCATATTGTATCTCATGAAGGTGTCAAGGTAGACCCTAACAATATTAAGGCCATGATGGACTGGTCGGTTCCCAAAACATTGAAGAATATTAGAGGACTTTTGGGTTTGACGAGTTACTACCACAAGGTTTTTCGGCACTATGGAAGAATATAAGAACATTTAACGAAACTAACTAATAAGGATGCATTTTCATGGACTCCAAAGGAAACTAAATATTTTGAACATCTTAAAGAGGTGATTTGCAAAGCTCCTATCTTGACCACTCCATATTTCACAAAAACCTTTATTATGGAATGTGATGCCTCAGGAAATGGAATTGGTGTTTTCCTAATGCAAGAAGGAAGGCCCCTAGATTTTGAAAGTCGGACACTCAAGGGAAATGACTTAAACACAAACCCATTTGTCAGAAGGAAATGATGGAAATACTACATGCATTGAAGAAATGACACCCTTACCTAATAGGTAGGCACTTCAAGGTCAAAACAAATCATGGTAGTCTTAAATACTTCTTGGAACAAAGACTATCTTTAGAAGAACAACAAAAATGGGTGACCAAGATATTGGGTTATGATTTTGAATTTGTCTATAAAAAAGGGAAGAAAAATTTTGTGGAAGATGCACTCTCAAGAAAGGGTGAATATTTTTAGGCCTTTCTTTGTGCTATCTTGATCATCCAACCTGATTGGATAATAGAAGTAAGGGATGAATGGAAGAATGAATAAAATGTGTGGACTCACATTCAAAGGTTGTAGCAATATTCCAATGCATTAGATACATTTACATAGAAAAATGATTCACTATGGTACAAAGATCGTTTATATTTATGTAAGAACTCCCAACTCAAACAAAAGGTATTATTGTAATCACACACCTCTCCGGTAGGAGGGTAGTCAGGATTTTTGAAAACCTACCATAGGGTCAAGAAGGAATTTTTTTGGGATGGGATTAAAACTGATGTTCAAAGGTTTGTGGAAGAATGTTTTTTTTTTCCAACAAAATAAGGTGGAAACAATTAATACCCCAGGTATTTTACAACCATTAGCCATCCCAAGTCAGCACTGGGAGGAGGTTTCCATGGATTTCATCATAGGGTTACCGAAGTCTGAAGGAAAGAGTGTCATCATGGTGATTGTTGATAGACTGACAAAGTACACACACTTTTGTGCACTCTCTCATCCCTTCAAATCCAGTACAATTTCCACTGCATTCATGGAGACATTTCAAAAGATACATGGAAGCCCAAAAATTATTGTAAGTGACAGAGATCCCATCTTTACTAGACATTTTTGGATAGAATTATTTTCTTGTTTTTATACTCAATTGGCTGATATCTCATCCTATCATCCTCAATCTGGTGGACAAACCAAGATAGTGAACAAATGTTTGGAAGGCTATCTTTATTTCTTTGTCTCTGATAAACAAACACAATGGTTCAAATGGTTACCCTTAGCATAATGGTGGTATAGCACATCCTTTCATAATGAAACAAAAATGACACCATTTATGGCACTCTATGGATGCCACCCTCTGTCCATGACTTCTTCTCTAAAAGAAAAATCTAAGGATCAAACAGTGGAAGATTACATCGAGCATCAAAAACAAGTTCTCCAAATCTTAAAGGACAACCTTACCATGGCACAAAATCGGATGAAACAATAAGAAGATCAACATCTTAGTGAAAGAAGTTTTGAAGTAGGGGATTGGGTGTTTTTAAAACTACAACCATACAAAAATATATCCCTCAATAAAGGCCCTTATAAGGTGTTTGAAAATATTTGTACTATGCCATACAAATTAGAGTTTCTCGCATCTTCATGAGTATACCCAGTTTTCCATGTTCCAGGCTTAAAGAAGGTTATAGGTGACAAGATCCCAGTTCAAAATATATTGCCTGAACTTGAAGAGGAAGGAAAAAACATATTAGATCCTGAAGCCATCACTGACACAAGAATTCACTAGCTAAGGAATAGATCCATTTCAGAGTATCTAATTAAATGGAGGAAACTACCGGCTGAAGATCCCACTTGGCAAGATGAGTATTTTATACATTAGAATCCATAGTTACTCAGGCATTGTGGACAACACTTGTCTCAAGGGGAGGGGCATGTTAGGCCCTAAATAGTGGCACATTACCCCTTAATCGGGGGATATTACATTAGTAATGTTATTTTCTTCATGTTTGCTTGGGTCCATTAGTTGTAATTGTACCTCCTAGTATCCTATATATACCAAGGAGACATTTTCATTTGGAATCATCTTGTAGTTGAACATTTATGTGAAAGAAGAAGATCAACATCTTAGTGAAAGAAGTTTTGAAGTAGGGGATTGGGTGTTTTTAAGGCTACAACCATACAAAAATATATCCCTCAATAAAGGCCCTTATAAGGTGTTTGAAAATATTTGTACTATGCCATACAAATTAGAGTTTCTCGCATCTTCATGAGTATACCCAGTTTTCCATGTTYCAGGCTTAAAGAAGGTTATAGGTGACAAGATCCCAGTTCAAAATATATTGCCTGAACTTGAMGAGGAAGGAAAAAACATATTAGATCCTGAAGCCATCACTGACACAAGAATTCACTAGCTAAGGAATAGATCCATTTCAGAGTATCTAATTAAATGGAGGAAACTACCGGCTGAAGATCCCACTTGGCAAGATGAGTATTTTATACATTAGAATCCATAGTTACTCAGGCATTGTGGACAACACTTGTCTCAAGGGGAGGGGCATGTTAGGCCCTAAATAGTGGCACATTACCCCTTAATCGGGGGATATTACATTAGTAATGTTATTTTCTTCATGTTTGCTTGGGTCCATTAGTTGTAATTGTACCTCCTAGTATCCTATATATACCAAGGAGACATTTTCATTTGGAATCATCTTGTAGTTGAACATTTATGTGTTGTATAAGGAGGTTTCCCCGTCGAAGAGGCTTATTATATGAAATTCTCTCTTTTTCAAGACATTGAGTAGTTATTCTAAGGTTTTTCTATGCTATATTGATATTTGGTTCTTAACAAGATTAGGGTTTCTGACCACGGGTGAACGGGGAGGAAGCCAGAGGGTTACAATTTCAAAGACCGATAGCTTTTGAAAGAAAATCACAGAACCCAAACCAGATGTTTAACTTGTACAAAGAACCCTTCAAATAAAGTATCATTATAATTAGAACAAAATATCGTTATAACAGAAATAGGACATGGAAACAAATTGTATAGAGAGCCCTTCAACCTAGTATCGTTATAACAAAAATGGGAAATGGAGAACAAACTATACAGAGATCCCTTCAACCCAATATATTTATAACATAAATGGGAAATGGAGAACACATTGTATAGAGATCCCTTCAACACAATATCATTATAACGAAGTGTGGAACGTGGAGAGTGCATTGTACATAGAACCCATCAACGCTTGGTATACTGAAGGGAAACATAGAATTAAAGAAATATATTATCAAATGCTTGGAAAACATAGTAATACATTGCATAAGGAATGCATAATATAAATAAATATATGGTATAAAGAGCTCTTGTAATCAAAGAGTGCATTCACAACCAACTCTGGGCTAAATCGAATTAGACAGAGGAACATCTTCCTTCACCATAAATGAAACCACTATATTGAATAGACAAGCATGTGGAATAAGATACACAGAGGGAGGGAGATTACCATGCACAAGTCGAGAGTAATATTTGAAACCAATGACCTCACGCTATGAAAGAAAACCGATTAAGAACCTTTTCTACTAGTTCTACCTAGAGACTCGAGAGGAAACTCGAAACAATGGACATCTTTTCCTATGGAGAACTTGTCTAACACTCCGTGAATACCATGCTACCACAATCTCATAACCCTACCATCGTAGGAGAAAAGAACAGAGAACAAAATGTATGGAATGAATGTGAAAGGTAATGGCACATTGTGCCTCACAATATTAGGGGAGGATGGAAGGTTTTCCACCCTCTCACCGCCATGGAAAGCTAGTTCAGGTGACAAGTCTGTAATGGCTCCTCCCTACAAAAACAAATAGACCTAGAGATCAAAGGTGACCTACCAACATTACTGGCTATGACCAACTTAAATGATTAAGGCTAGGTTCAAATGTCTGGTAATCAATACTTTAATGCTTCTCGATTTGTGTATAGGCCGCAAGTTTATGTATAATGTAAATCAATTTTACATTTAAACAAGGCTCTGAATGTATCGTCATGTTTTATTATAATTTTTATTTCAACATGGTAGAACAACTATGGAACATTACAAACCCCTATCGTGGAAGTTTAGACTTAGTGGTTTAGGACCTAGGCCCATTCCAATGTATGCTAGTGTTCAAGATTTGATTTACATAAAGTGTATCTAGTGTATAGTGTATGGTTATTTAGTTTATAAAGTGTCTTCTTACATGCTTTAGAAATATAGTTAGGACTTATATGAGTGGTTTTCACATGTTAGGCCTAGGATATGGACCTTGATAGACCTAGACATTATTATAATAACATTACAATGTTAATGCTAATAGCGACACGTAATGGATAATGGTGTATGGATATTAATATCTCTTGAAACCCTTTTAGAATGAGTTATTACAATGATACACTTTCCAGATATATATTGATTGGTTTAATATTTAATTCTTCTTGTGACATGACATTTGTCGGGAATAATAGACTGGTTTTTTCCCCATTTATTTATTTATTTATTTATTTGAAATTTGGGATACATTACAAGAATCAAAGATATTAAATATAAACTTGGTAATATAGGTGAAAAAGTATCTAGCACTAGTTTCGTCACTATAAATTTAAAAATGGTATGCTAGAAGAGTACCAAATTTTTATCACAGGTCTTGCAGTAAGGGAGAAGCCTCCTACTTTTGAAGAGTTTGTAGGTATAATTCTGCGGGAGGAATAAATATGAAAGAACTTTAGTCAAAGGTCTCAAATTTATGATCTAACATTAATGGAGAGAGGAAAACTACCTTCCAGAATAAATACATGGGAAAGCAATAAGGGAAGTAAGCCACCTTATGGAAAGCCACCATATGCAAAGTCACAACAAGGTATGACACCACCAAAATTTGATGCTAATGTTAAAAGGAATGAGGCATGTTGTTATTGTGGGAAATTTGGACACTATTTTAAAGATTTCTTTAAAAAGAAGTATCGTGAATAAAAACATAGAAACATAAGGAATATCAGTCATTTTGTTGATAGAGAAGAAGCAATGAATGATGATTTCAAAATAATCAGATTATTTATTTCAGATTCTGCCTTTTCCACTAAAACAAATGACTCAAATTCATGGTTTGTTTATTTTGTTGCCTCCATACATATGTCTTGTAACAAACAATCATTAGAAAATTATCATGAAACAAATAATAGTGCAAATATATATCTTGATGATGATTTCTCACATAAAATTAAAGGATGCAGTGATTTATCTGTGACATTACCAAATGGTTTTGTTAAACATATTCAAAATGTGATGTATGCACCTAGTATAAATAAGAGATTGATCTCATTTTCTACCATAAAATGTCAAGATTTGAAGGTGGAGTATGTAAATTCACAGTGTTTGCTAAAATATATGCAGGGTCATTACAATATTATTGCAATGTGAGTCAAGGTTAAATGTTTATATTTTTTTTATGTTAATATAAAGTGTCATCAAGCATTGGAATCCACAACCATGACAACAATAGTTTTATTGCACCAAAGTTATTGTCATATTAACTATCATGATTTGTTACTACTTCAAAAACAATTAATGGTGGAATGACTTCCATTTCTTAAGAATGAATATTATGCATGTGAAGGGTGTGCATTAGGGAAGAGTTCCCTACTCATACAGATAAAGGAAAAATAGATACTTTTGAACTAGTGCACACAAGTGTGTGTGGTCCTATGCAGACAAGATCACTTGGTGGAGCATATTGTGTCTTGATCTTTATTGACAATTTCACACAATATACATCATGTTATTTTATGAGAAATAAAAGTGATGTATTTGAACACTTTAAAGATTTTTAAAATATGGTTGAGAAACAAACAAGAAAATACATCAAGATCCTCCAATTAGATCAAGGGAGAGAGTATACATCAGATGCATTCATAAAGTATTGCAAATCCCATGGAGTTGTGCAACAGTATATGGAGACACTTAATCCACAATAGAATGAAGTAATTGAGAGAGAAAAAAAAAACCTTAGTGGAATGTGCACGAAGCATGATAAAAGGTAAAAATATTGCTTGTGTTTTTTGGGCTGAAGCTATTTCTACTATTGTTTATTTGAAAAATAGAAGTCCAACTAAAATTTTAGATCATAAAACTCCTTTTGAATCTCTTTATGGTTATAAACCTGTAGTAATCAATTTAAAAATATTTGGAAGACAATATCTTTCTCATGTTCGTAAAGATGATAGGAGAAAACTAGATGCAAAATCAATCAAGTTCTTTTTTATTGGTTATTGTTCTGATCAAAAAGCAGATAAGATGTTTGATCCCTTCACACATAAATATTTTGTAGGTAGAGATGTGTTATTTCATGTTCCTACATATGAAGGCCATAAGGTGGACAGTTTATATGCATAACATATTCCTTATGATCATGATGAAAATGTCAAAGAAGAAATAGATGATGAACAAAAACATAAACAATTGGAATAATCCAATGATATGGACACTACAAGTATCCAAACCACAATAAGAGGAGGATAATATTCACCACACAGTAGAAAAAGAGGTGAAAGCAGTGAAGCACCAAGAAGGTCATCACACCAAAATAAAATACTTGAAAGTTATAAAGATTATGCTTTGATGGATGAAGTAATGAATGTCATAAAAGCTTTGAATTTTGAACAAGATAAAAATCATAAAGAATGGAGATATGAAAGGAAGTAAGAGTATGTAATGAGAAATGATACATGAGAATTAACAAAAATTCCTGAAAATATAGTTCCCAGAGGATCAAAATGGTTTTTTTAACCCCAATTTAATGTTGATGGAAGTAGAGATAAATATAAAACTCGATTTGTTGTAGAAGGATTTTCATAGAAAGAGGGAAATGATTATGAAGATACCTTTGCGCCTATATCTAAGCTAAACACAATTATATTAATGATTTCTTTAGCCACAATTATGTTAAGTTTTCTTTCCTGATTGGGGAATTAAAGGAAGAAGAATATATTGTTGAACTAGAAGGATTTGTAAAGAAAAGTCAGGAGCATCTTGTTTTTAATTTAAATAAGGATTTAGATGGACTGAAACATGAACCAATATCTTGGTATGTGAATATTGACTCTTTATTTCTTCATAAAAGTTTTAGGAAAAGTAAGAGTGGTTCTAACCTATCTATCAAATCAGATCAAAAGACACATGTTCCTTTGATTTCCTTATATGTTTATGATCATATTATAATTGGCAATGTATCTAAGTTGTTTGATGAAATTAAAAGACAATTTTCATAGTGTTTTGAGATCAACGACCTTGGTGAGTTGCATTATTTATTAGGTCTTGAAATATGGAGAGAAGTTGGTCATTCACTGGTCACACAAAGAAAATAAACAAGGGAGATACTTAAAACGTTCAATATGAATCATTGTAAGGCAGTGACAATTCGTTTAGAATAGAATGTTAAACTCTACAATGATGATGGGATAAAAGAGGTGGATGGTACATTGTATCATTAGTTGGTGGGAATTCTAAACTATGTCACTACAACCAGGCTAGATATAGCATATTCAGACAACTTCCTTAGTCAATTCATGGCCAAGACTCATGAAAGCTAATGGATAGAAGCAAAGAGAGTACTTCGATATATGAAAGGGACTACTAATTTTAGTATTAAATATACTGATGAGTTTGATGATGAGTTGGCAAGTTATTCTAATTCAAATTGGGTTGAAAATACTGATGATAGAAAATCAACCACAAGATATGCATTCAAAGTTGGATCGGGGATCGTGTCATGGAGAAACAAGAAACAACCAACTATTTCTTTGTCATCAACTAAAATTGAGTACAAATCCTTGTGCATTGCTACTTCTAAGGCCGTTTGGTTGAGGAAAATTCTTGAAAATGTGGGAGAAGAATATAAAATGGGAACACTTATCAAATGTGATAATCAAAGCTCCATCAAAATAACCAAAAGTCATATGTATCATGCCATATCAAAGCACATTGAAACACATCATCATTTTGTAAGGGAAAAGATGCACTCAAATAAGATTGATTTAATTTATTGCAATACAAATCAAAATATAGTTTAAATGTGGTAAAGAACACATTTCTCCATTAAAAATGAGTGTCAGTGAAATAATGGAAAAATTCTAGAAATGAATATTATTAAACTTTATTATTATCTCATTAGGATTGATCACTCTAATTATTTTTTAGGAATCTTTGAACTATATTGTATTCTTATAAATGTGTTTTTTTAAGATACTATTTTTTAGGAATCTGTGAACTATATTGTATTCCTATAAATGTATTTGGATGCTTATTTGATGAATGATAAGAGAGAGTGTGGGAAGTCTCTACTGTGATCAACATCTAACATGTGAGTTGCATCTTACTATTTCCATTACTTTCTCAACAAATTTCGAAATGTGTGCAATCTTAATAACATTTTGTTAATTAAATGAGTACGTGATATATATTGAGAAATAAAATATTTCTTTCTTCTTTGTTGGTATAGTACGAGCTAATAATATTTAATCTACAACTACAAGCTCGACTTTATGAATAGATTGAACAACGACATGTTTCGATTAATCGTTTTCATTAAGGAGGTCATATAAAACAAAAAGATTAGCTGGGAAAGTGCCAATGTACCATTAGGATTTATTTCCCTGAATTTTCTTAACATACCCTCGATCTAGTAATCCAAATTGAACGACGCAAGTACACAAATGTGGGTAAGTGAGTTTAGTGGGATTGTCTAGCTCTTTATGGATATGAATCTGATATGGATATTCATGCAAGTAAACAAATGTGGGTCAGTGAACTTAGTGGGATTGTCCTCTCGTGTTTTGTTTTCTACCAACATATTCTGACATAATTGAACCATATATATAAATTAGTAATTTATTACCAAAAATATCACTCATAAATAATTCTAAAATAATAATTCACAGTTTTACAATAATTATAAATGAAGAGCATTCCATCGAATTCGCAACCATTTAATATTCTGATTTACCAAATTTACAACAATTATAATAAAAAAATTATATACAAAATTAAATATGAAATTATTATTAATCTAATCCAAAATATTATATGCAGATTATCAAATAAAACTTGATAAAATCTATGCAATAAATTTACGAGTTTGTCGTACGTAGATGAATTAAAGTGTGCGCCAACTTCACCAAAACTCTGCATCAACTTCGTCTAACATTTCCATTTTTTAACCCACTACTTGACTTCCATACCAATTTTTTTGGGAACTCTTCTTCCTCAAGGACTCTTGAAATTGAGCTATATGGAGAATACCCTTAGCACAATTATTTGAAAATGGAAGCTTGCATACCCTTAGCACAATTATTTGAAAATGGAAGCTCTTAAGCTTTAGAAGATCCCCGTTTCTTTATCACCTTCTAATCCAAATGCTTAATAATATAATAATGAGTAATGGTAACACTGTTATTACAACAACCATTGAATAATAGGGTGCTGAAAGTGTTTTCCTTTATCCCAAGACACTCTTTTTATAGTATTTGAGACTTATCCCATACCCCTATGGAAAATCACAAGTTATAAATATGATATTAATTCTTAATATTCATATTTACATAGGTCACTCAAATGTACAACATGCAATTACAATTTAATAATTATAAAGTAATAATTTACTTCACCCAACTTTTCCTTTATTTTTTTGTTTTCAAGATTACTTTTTTGTATTACATGGATATTTTTGTGTTCTATTTTTTTTTTTTACTTTATTTACTTAACTCTAAACTACCTTCTTTTTAGCTCACAATTTAAATTGATTTAGGATTTTCATTTCTAACTTTTTCCATGACTTATGAATTATTTTGAATTGATTTTTTCTTTAATAATTAATTGATTTAAAGTAATACCATGTACAACTTTATAACCCAATATTTCTGCTTACTATTTTGTTTCAATTTGATTTTATTATGAATGAACACCAAAAATTAAAAAAAATAATTGTTTAAGATATTAATTTGTTTTTTTTTCTAATTAAAATTAAATATAATTATTGTTTTCACGATATAATCATAATTATTTTATACATATATTTTAAAATTCACTTGTTATATTATTTTTCATTAACAAATTTTAGTAAATTTGTTTTTATTATTTTATTTCAATTTGACTTTATTATAAATTAACACTAAGAGTCCAAAAAAAAGTTAGGATATTAATTTGTTTTCTCTTTTCTGAATAATATTAAATATCATTATTGTTTTCTTCTACATGGGATGCATAACCATAATTATTTTGTACATTATATTTTAAAATTCACTTATCATATTACTTTTCACTTTTCATTAACAAGTTTTAGTAAATATACCAAGGGTGTGCATTGCCTTGAAGCATCTGATCGGTGAGAAATTGACACAACAGATTGGTGAGAAATTGACACAACAGTGAAGACACTATCGACTCACATTTGTTACCCTTATTGAGAGGCTAATTAATACTAATAAATAAATCTTTCACATTATTGTTTTCCCCTTAGTTTATCGTCATGAGTGACCGAATATGTTCGCTGCCCTCACGGAAACGTGAAACTACCAAGTAAAAGTGCCCCACACTTTCAACTGTGGCCATGAAAGGAGTGACATCATATGGAAATAGGGACGTTTCTCCACCTATCTTAATAGTAACTTATAGTTGATGTCTATATTTATTAATGTCCAAACAAAAACTTTAAGACGGTATAAACACCCCTTTGCATTTTTAAAGGGGTGGTACTCTGTAATTTTTTAAAGATAAATTTTGAATATCTTGGAACTTTAATATGAAAAATGGGAGAATAATAAATAGTAAAACTCAAATTATTATGACTCAAATAAAATATAAAAATATTGTTCATTGAAAATAATATGCATACATCAAATAATTCCTAAGAAGAGGACAAGAATTTTCACTCATAAAAATATAATATTTGTATAAATATTATTAAAAAAAAAGAACAGTTACAAGAAAAATAAAAAGACTCCCACATCCATCATAGTGTTCATAATTTTTTATCATGTTCAAGGAAAGAAAGATATATTTCCACAAATGAGAAAAATTTAAAAGAGTTTTTTCATTTGAAACATGATAGAATATGAAAGGAAAATTATAAATATATTATACTCAAAACTCAGAGCTTAAAGATATCATTGAAGTTTATCTCCAAAATAGTTCTGTGAGATTTTTTCAAAAAAAAAATACACACTTTAATAATCTTAAAAATAAAATGCATTCTTCCAAAATTGGACATGGATTGGGCTACCTTGCAGGATAAAGGAAAGAATGGAACATGGACGAACTTGAAAGGAAGACAAAGAGAAGCGATAAAAAATTGTTTTTTTTTCTTAAGAGAGATAAGAACAATTGAATAACTTATGAACGAGAAGAGAAAATAATTGAGAAGGATGTAATCAATTTACTCATTGTGATGGAATCTCTTTCTCTGTTATTTGTTCGTTGATGTTACTTTTATATTGTCTTGGACTGTAGTTTCATGACCTATACCAACACCAATTGTCTCTACCTAATCTTATTCAATTATCTTGATTAAAGCATTCTTTAACCAATTTTCGATGCATTCTCTCATTGGTGGGACAATTATTTCATGTCAAACTTTGATATAAAATAATGTACCTTCTAATTCTCTTAATTAAATTGAACTTTGGTGAATCATATATTCAACATGTTTGTTTTTATTAACATAACTTACAAGCCAACTTTCTACTTCATGTTTTGTGTACTCAATCATACTACTGAATTTTTCTACTGATACACCTTTTATTATATCTAAATATTCCTCAAATTTATCCCTCCTCATCAACATGGATTTTCAAATTGGTTTTTGATCTTGGACATCCCCAACACCTGATAAATATAACTCAATTAACTTAAAATAAAATTCCCATTTTTTGACACTTAAGGTGTCAATGTCAACTAATATTTATTTTAAAAAATTATCCTCTTGAGCAAACAATATTTCAATTGATTTATGCGAGTAGGATATGGTAAGTCTTCCTTTTTCCTTTTCAGTTTAGTCATTCCAGAAACTTCCAAAAAAAATGTAATAACAATATCCTTATAAAAACCCTCATCATTTTCGAGGTCGACAAGGAGGTACTCTCTTAGATTAGTAATCCTGGAACCAAAAGAAATGAAGCTTCTTTCCAAATCCCATGCCTCTAATATGAGATAAATTATATTTTTATGTTTTCCCCAACATAACATCTAACCGTAACAAGCAAACTTGATGTTCCCTTTAACTTTGAGCTCAATCCTAGTCTTTTGTCTAAGCTTTTCCTAGGTTGAATAGTAGCAATAGAACTTGAAAATAGTATGGGTGGAATTAAATCATATTCCAATTATTTAACCCTTTCTTTCAAAATAACATTTTTATCTTCCATTTCATCCACTGACATTTCTAGATCATCACCTATAGCTCTATGAATCTTTGCAATTATTGATGGTAAAAATCTGCTCAAATTGAATTCTAAATGTGTTTTTCCTTAAACCCTTTTTCCTTTTCATTTTAATATTCCAAATTAGAGTCTTTGTCAAATAAGGAATTGTGAACAGTTAAGGATTCTTCTTCATAGAATATTGGTTCTTGTGTTTCCATCTCCGCTGCAATTTCTTTACTCTCCTAAATCATTTGTTCTTCGTTAGGAAACTTTATTTCTTCAATTTTCACGTCCACCTCCATGTCCTAAATTGCATCATCATCATCATCATTAGGTAAGATTTTCCTATATATTTTTTTTACTATTTATTGTGAGCTTATGAGGTCTTTCAAAATTCCTTTTGGGAGGATCATGGTCATCTCCATCACCATAATTTTTTATTAAAAATTTATTTTGTTCTCGAGTTACAATTTTATGACTCTTCTTGGGTGTTTTACTTCCCTGAGAAGTATTTTGACACCTTGTTCTTGCAATGACCCCTCTTCGTTACGACTACAAACAAACAACAGTCAAAACTTTTTTTTTTTTGGAAGAAAGGCGACAACAATGACAATTAAACACACCACTCACAATGAACGCGAGCACACATTCTAGGCAAACGGGAAACTATGACTCCACTCACTAACATAATGTCAAATGGGTGAATCAAGCGTAGAACAACAAGGAGGAATGACTAGTCGCCCGACACAACATGACCATGCCTACAAGATAAGGGACAAAATCCCCATCTTGACGCAACATCCAAACAATAAGGACTAGAACCTCTAGGCGCACAAACCCAATGCCTGAAGGCATTCAACCCATGCACCATAAAAAAACTAGAAATGTTTGACAACACTCACACAGAATGCACCGACTCCATCCAAGTTCTCGCTCGCCGCTATCCCATAGGGCGTGCCATGATCCTGTCATTAGGAATCATGTTATTCCTAGGGGATAGATGCATCAATAATCTTGGCGCAACATAAGGTATTCAGACCGAGGACTCTAGACAAATTGATGTGCTAGAACTCGAATACCGATAAGAAAAACCACACCCATACCTTAACAACAAGTCCAAAAAACACCAGAGGAAGAAGACAAGGGATGGCGCAAGAAAATACATGACATCATCCCCGACCCAACCAATCACCCAATATAAACCAATCAATGAATACAATCAATTTGAACATGGGTTCCATTCTAAACGAGTCACGTCAAAGTTACAACTAGTCAATAATGCACCCACTAATTTAACGTTAATACAATCAATCTTACAAGTCTATGTAAGCAATACTTAAAATATAATTATAAATACTATCTAACCTCCATTATAATCAATTTAGCAAGTCTAAAATTGGCAATCTAGTCTTTACTCACCAACCTAATTTTAATCATTAATACAACCTAATTGGGAAATTCTACATTAATCCAAAATCTCCATCCAACTATCCATTAACTTGAATAACAATATTAACAAGCTTAATGTATGATGCTACTATTATAACACCTATAAACAATTTAATCTCAATGTGTAGCCTAGCTATACTGACCAAAAAAATAATACTAGCTGTCTATTATCATTGAGAAGGAAACTGCTAACTACTAACATCGTTGTCGCAATATAAGAAGGCAATTAACATAGTAGTTACTTAACGATTAAATTAACAATGACAAGGACATTTACATGATTGTTATCATAACAACTAATAAAGAAATAACAAGGCGATTAACATGTTGATTAACACAACAATTAATATAATAGTAAAAAGGCAATTACATGACTGTTAACATAACAATTAATATCTCAATAATAAGGTGATTTCATGTTGTTTAACCATTTAACACGCTGTGAAAATTAATCAAAAAGAAGGAATATGTTGATGACTAATTCATGGTAGAAAATAACATGGCAATTAATAAGGAAATAATATAGCTTCTATCATTGCAATTAATATAGTAATTAATAGTAAAACGTAGGCAAAATTTAAGGCAAAATGGTGTCCAATCCAGCAACCGCAGTCAACCATTTAATGGGGAAAAACGTGGTCACACCAGCAGTAAAACACAGTCCTATTTAATGGTGAATCGTTGTGGCCTACCTCAGTAAGCACAGGCTACCAATTAATGGCAAATCATGTGTATTTAACAACAACTCAGTCCATCATTTGAAAGCAAAAACGTGCGGCATTTAAAACGACAATCTCAGTCTCGTTTGGAAGAAAAAATGTGGGCATTTAAAACAACAAACTCGGTCTCAAAAAATGTGGGCATTTTAAATGGCAATATATGTCTCATTTGAAAGAAAAAATGTGGGCATTTTCAATAGAAAAATCAGTCTCATTTGAAAGAAAAAATGTGGGCATTTTAAACAGCAAACTCAGACTCATTTGAAAGCAAAAACGTGGGCAATAAAAAAAAAAATCTCGGTCTCATTTGAAGGAAAAACATGGACATTTAAAATAGAAAACTCAATCTCATTTCAAAGAAAAAATGTGGGCATTTAGAATAGCAAACTCATTCTCATTTGAAAGAAAATATGTGGGCATTTAAAACAGTAAACTCAGTCTCATTTGAAAACAAAAACCTAAGCATTTATAACATCAAACTCAGTCTCATTTGAAAGAAAAACGTGGGCATTTAAAACAACAATCTCTGGCAACATTTAAAAGCAAAAACATTTTTCCATTTCCAGGATACCAATACCAAATGAAAACATGAATCAATTCGTTTTTCACTTGCCCAAATACCAATACAAAATGCAGACATGAATCAATTCATTTTTCCATTGCCAGAATACAAATACAAAATGAAGACATGAATCAATTCGTTTTTCCATTGCCAAATACCAATACAAAATGCAAACATGAATCAATTCATTTTTCCATTGCCAGAATATAAATACAAATGCAGACATGAATCAATTCTTTTTTCCATTGCCATCATACCAATATAGATTGCAGACAACAGTAAGAGAACCGAAAGGATCCAGTCATCCAAGGTCAACAACGGAGGTAGACGACTGATAGGTTCATCCTTTGCTCACACAATGGAGCCCATTAAGAGGAACCATTACACACAATGAGACTAATTTTGGGACCTCTCCTACCCAACCTTCACTCTCTTCCTATTTCCTTTTTATAAGGTGTCTTTTTGATGAAGTCAATTTTGATTATGTTTGACTCCATCAATTACATATATATCAAGTTCTCTTTTACATAAAAATATGAATTTATTACTTACACATCTAAACTTAGAGTATAATCCCCCTAAAGATTTGGATCAATCCTCCCCTCTTCAAAAATGATCGTCCCTATCATTTCTCCCATGATAATAAAAAGTGACCCCATTATGTTCATCATACTATCACGATTAGAACATGTTGAGTGCCAATGAGAATAAGGTTTTTATGTGGTTAACCCATAATTGTGGGTTTGTGGATGACCTATAAAAATGTTTGAAATGGAAATCTTGTTGTTAATATCGATTAGTACTTATGGGGTATTTTACATGGGTGAAAAAATTTACAATATGATTTAATAAATCCAAAAAATAAAAATTGAAATGAAAAAACCTGTTTTTCTCGTAGTGGACCTCTAGCTGCAACTTTGTTCATATCTTTTGATATAGATGATGAAATCAAAATATGTTGAAGAACCATTTTAGGTATTGAAGAGAGATTTCCATTGATATAAGATACTTTCTCTATTGTATCTAGTAGAGTGAGAAAATTCTTCCTGAAACTCAAGGGACGTGCGGTTGCACTATTTTACAAACATTTGGTACTTAAGTCAGTCATAACTCATAGATTAGGGAAAAAAATGAAATTTTGTAAAAAACCTATTTGAGCCAACAAAGAATTCTTTGAAATGAGATATAATATGACCTATAAAATTCTCTATATAGGTCATGGCACATGTATAAAATTTGTAGAAGATATTCCTTGTATTATGTCCATTATTGTGCTCCTATGGTGGCAATATAGTGTTGGGTAAGATAAAAAAGGGATGGAATGAGCTCTACCAAGCTTATAGATGATGCATGTGGATTTTTTAATTTGTAAAATGGTTGCATGAATATGTAATAACATTTAATATGAGATAACCGAGTGCACAGGGACACAAAGGATGCCAAGGGTTTGTTGAGAATCCTGAGTTTTTATAGAGGCCATGGAACCTCTATCAACAACATGGAAACCTTACAAAATTTATGAAAATGTTGTAGACCAGTGGATGTAGTGAATCCATGTAAGTGTGCTCCTACAATAGTGAATGAAGTTTCAAGGGTAGAAAAACCTTGTAGTTCTTATGGACCAACTATGATACTTATAGTGTATGGCCCAAAAAATGGAATATGAGGGTGCCAAAAGGAGGTTAGATATTGTTTCAAATATTTGAACCTGAAATATGCCTCAAACCCTAGTTCCCATGGAGTGGTAACCTTCATTGGTACTAATTATGCAGATCTTGATGGATAACATCTAGAAGGCTTGAATGCCTAGAGAGGAGGAGAGAAAACATGCAAATCTACCATGAAATTAATCGCAAGAACATTGATGAAAATCCATGAACTGAATACACAACAAAAATATGAGAAAGAGAGAGGGTTGGAGAAGAAGGATTCCATTAAGAAGAACCATTACATGCAATGAGACAAATATTGATACATCTCCTTCACGACCTTCACTCTCTTCCTATTTCCCTTTTATAAGGTGTCTTTTTATGAAGTCAATTTTGATTATGTTTGACTCTATCAATTACATATCTATGAAGTTCCCTTTTACACAAAAATATGAATTTATGACGTATATATTCTAACCTAAACTATAATCCCCCCAAGATTCGGATAAACCATGGTCAGTGATAGTAAACCAATTTCAAGCATAGTCAACCATGGTCAAGCATAGTCAAACATGGTTTACCATGGAAAACCATTGTAAAAAAAGGCCAAACCTTAGTCAACAATGATCAATTAATGTTGACCATTGTCAAACATTCTCAAACCATGCTCAAAATCAACCATGGTTAAACATGGTGTTCCATAGTCAAACATGGTGAACCATGGTTGACTATGGTGAGACATTGATCAAAATTAAGCATGGTCAAAATCAACCATAGTGAAATATGGTTCACCATAGTCAACCATGTTCAAACACGATGAACCATGGCTAACTATGGTGAACCATCCTATATCAATATATCAACCAGCTTTAATAATGTGGTAAAACATGTTAAACCATGGTTTCCTATGGTAAATCATGGCTAACTATGGTTGACCATGGTGAACTATACTCAACCATAGTCAAACATGGTGAAACATTGTCTACCATGGTCACGAATTCTCAACCATATTCAATCGAAATCAACCATGGTCAACCATTATCAAGCATGGTTGAACATGGTCAACCATGAGTAACCAAATGCTAACTATAGTCAACCATCATGAACCATAGCCAAACATATTCAATTAAAGTCAAACACATTCATGCAAAATTCACCAAAATCAAACATGGTCAGCCATGGAGAATATTATTTCACCATAGTCAGCCAAAGTCAACCAAAGTCAACCATGGTCAACCAAATTCAACCATAGTAAGCTATGCTTGATCGAAGTCAATCACAGTGAAACATAATGAACCATGGCAATGAAAGTCAACCATGGTAAACCATGGTGAACATTACCATAATGGTTATGCATAGTTCACCATGGACAACCATAGTCAAATGTGGTAAACCATGGTCATCCACATTTAAATATCATAGATATTTGAATATTAATTATATCTATATTTTAATTCACAAGTATACTAATCATCCCCTCACATGTCAATCGTCAACTAACACAACCACATTATTATAGGTGGTTGATATACAACGATCAAAGGCATTAGTTTAAGAAGGTGGAAAATGGCGTCGATCAATGTATATGAACAACCTTTAGTAATGTGTTTGTGCTAATTATCTATATCTAGAGGGTGATATCTCCATAAAATAATTAGGATTTCAGACTTTATCTAGTTTAGATAAATCCTCTAGCATGACAAATTTTTGAGATGGACCAACTCCTCGCTCTGACTTTGTTATGTCAGTAGTGACAAATTAGAAGGCAACAATTAGAAAATACATATCCACTCTAGAATATTCATAAACTCTATCTTGTCAACAACCTTGGATCAAGACATTGTATGACATGGAATGACTAGTTTCCAAATGTATTTGACCAAGGAATTGTTGATAACCATGTATTGGTAGGGGAAGCGACAAGCACTTAACTATAGATTATTTAATGCTTTGTATGTAGGGATGTGCATTGTCAAATCTAAAATTTCTTTTAGATTTCATAGTGAACACCCTAGCATACAGACAATTAATTGTTCATAGTCGAATTTATATGTACGTTCTTGACCAGAAAGGCGACTAGATGGCAGGTTAGGCGACTAGATGGCAGGTTGTGTAGGTTTCAATATGATTCAATGAATTTGGAAGTAAGAATTTTCATATGAAAGTGGTGGTCCTTTTTGTGATTTTAATTTGATATAAATATAGTGGAATGTGTAGGCTTTCACAATTAGTGGTGTGTGATTTTAATTTTTATCTAAAATAATTTAATCTGAAACCTTTCTGTATCATAGATTAATGTATAGGATGTTTGTCCAATTATTCTATAAAAACTATCCGAATTCCGGATAAATCAAAACTCATGCCTAAATTCCAGCGACCAAAGAAAACTAGCTACACGATTAAACAGCTTCAAACGTAACGGAGACGGTTGACTTAATAGACGTGACGTTAGCGATCAGATGGTTCGGATCAGGTTGCAGCGGCCTTTCGTCCATTTGAATCTCTGGAGATTTTTATTTCACATTGTTAGGTAATGGAGGAAAAAAAATAAAAAATAAAAAAATATGTGCCAGTTAACGGGTGTTCAAGTTTGATACGATTTCTCGTCACAATGGCGGCTGCTGTGAAGATAATTAGAACGCGGCTATGACGGCAATGTGCTCATGGGTTAAGCGTCCGCCCATCGACATCCAATGAGTTTCTAGAAGGATATATGAGCCAAGACTACCAGCACTGATGGAATTTGTGTTAGTGGGTGGTTACTGGTAAAATTTGACCCTGGCTCAGATTTTTATTTTTTTTAGGCTATCATAGGCTTCAGATTTGACTCCATATATTCAACTCATTTAGTTCATTCCTTTTCCATCAATCTTCTGTTTTCGGTAGGGATGGGTTGCTGTTATCTACTTGACTTGGAGAGGATTATTTTCAATAATTGCGTACGTCTAAAATTTCAATTTGAAGTTCAACATTCTCTCAACCAAACCACACCACAAAATATATTACATATAAAATATTTTTACTATTTTATTTTACAAATCAATTATTTTTGATACTTTATTTTATTTTAAGAGTGTGATATAAAATATTTTACTATTTTATTTTACAAATCACTTATTTTGCTACTTTATTTTAAGAATGTGTAAATTTTTATAATTAGTTATAATATGTAGGAGAATTTTATATAATATGTAAAATATATGAACAATCCACCCATCATCACCCATCATCAAAAAGTTAAAACTCTAAAATAAAATAATAGGTGAAATATTTATGTAAAATATCTATTAGAAATTTTGGATGTTACAAAACTTACCCTATAATATTTATCCAAAAACTACAATATTTATCCAAAAATATCTTGCTCATTTTATTTTACCTTTATATTAATTTGTACACCTATTGATAATGGGCACAATTAATGATCTTTTAACCTTATTTAACCTTAAACCCTAATCTGATGGCTATGCATTGAAGATGCTAGCATATTCTTAGTCGTCCTCCAAAATCAATGGATCAGATTTATTGTTCATAACTTTCTTGCATTTATCAAGGCATCCGTTAACATGTTTACTTTTTAACATTTACCTAATCACATTAAAAAATTACTGTAAGGATATGTAATTGCCACGTTCCATTTATCAACCTAATACAACCAAACGTTTCATATTACCACAGATGGATTACCACAAACATTTTATATTGGAGGCACGCGTTCTCAATGTATTGGGGACATACGTTCTCAGCCGCGAGTTAACAGCTGTGCTAGTATGTAACATATATAAACAATCCACCCATCATCAAAAAAAAATTAAAACTCTAAAATAAAATAATGGGTAAAATATTTCTATAAAATATGTAATATAAATTTTGAATGTTACAAAACTTACCTACAATATTTATCCAAAAATATCTTCCTTATTTTACTTTACCTTTATACAATTTAATTTAAAATATCTTTTAATAAACTTCTTTCTATCAATTAATTCTATATATTTAATAGAAATGAAATTTAATTTTACACATTTTATTTCATTAAAATGAAATATTAAATTTTCTCCTTAAAATAAAAGAATTTCTCCATCAAATAAAAAAATGTTAAAAAAAATAAATTCATGGTTATTTAACCAAGACCATCAAATAAAAAAATGTAAAAAAAAATTTGCATTGTTATTTAACCAAAACCATATTTTATTTTAAATTCTTTATTATTTAATTCAAATTTATAGAAATTTCAAAACTCTCAATTTACAAACTTTTTTTTAATAAGTTATTGTATTTAAAAAGTCACTGAATTCAATTTTTATAAAAAAAAATTGTGAAATTGTATACAATTAAATATAGATGAAATGTTATTAAATTAACTTATGTTAAATAAAGTTATATTAAAAAAATCAAAATCACACAACAACAACAATTAAAATAATAAACTAACTTAAATTTCTTCATACTTAATTTTTTTATTATAATATATTAAAAATATATATATAAACAAATTAATAAGAGAAAATCTTGTGAAGGAATCAATTAAGACTCTTACTAAAAGATAGTCAAAATGATCAAAAGCAAAGTCTCAAGTCAGGTAGATTTATGAATTGATACTGTCTGGGTGGTTGAAACTATATAAAAGAGAGGGTAGATTTCTTATTACTGGCGATCGTTCGGTATCATTTTCGGTATCAGTCAGTCGATATCAATCAGTAAATCGGTCCGTATTTCCTGAGTGGGTGAAACTATCTTACTGGATGGGATATATTGATTGGGCGGGGCGGGCTCCTTATACAATCTTTCCCTGCTCTACAGTGGGTCCCATTCCAATAGCAAGCACGAGGTACCTTCTTATAATATGTTACATGCCTCATTAGTGGTCAATTTGCCTATTTTGTAACACGGAGCTTACAGGCCACAATCACTCGTGCTATGAGGAATCCTTCATTTTTTTATTATAATATATTAAAAACATATATATAAACAAATTGATAAGAGAAAATCTTGTAAAGGAATCAATTAAGACTCTTACCTATTGATATTAACTTCCAAGGTTTTACTATAGCATATATATATAATACCAAAATTGCTCCCTTCGTCATGTGATCATTCCATAGTATTATATTAGAAAATATTTTAGAGAAATCAATTAAGACTCTTACCTATTGATATTAACTTCCAAGGTTTATATATATATATATATATATATATATATATATATATAATACCGAAATTACTCCGTCATGTGATCATTCCATATTATTATATTTCTATATTGATGGAATATAGAGTTTTGTTATTTAATAAGTTCGTAAAAATCTAGATTGTTTATTAAAATATAATGTACAAATACTCAAATAAACTCAATTAGAAGAATAAACAATAACCATTTGAAGATCTAAATTAGGAATTGCTAACGAAAAGGTCTGAAGAGTAAAAATTCTTATGTATTAAGTAGAAAACTTAAATAAAGATGAATTTAAGATGACTTGAGTATATGGACTAATATATAACTAGCACAGTCGTGAGTATTCACGGCTGGTGAACGCCGAAAGGTTTACGGCTGGCTTGTTCATCGAAGGAATGATGGCTGGCTTAACCGAACAGAATGCCAAAAGTTGCAATTCTAGATAGATACAATACGAACCGAACAGACAGTAGCATTTCACATCCATGCCCACACAAATGAAACGGTAGCAGTTAACATTCACGGGGCCATACGCATCTGTCCAGCGTCTTAATCGGGCCATACGCATCCATCCAGCTTCTTAATCAGTGTTATTATTTCTTAATCACTGAACGTGGCAATTTGGTGATGAGCAAGTAATTTTTAAATCTTATTTAGTAAATGTGAAAAAATAATCACAGAAACGTACGTCTTTATAAATGAGCGGAAGTTAATTTATCAAAATCTCATCCATTGATTAGAGAGGACGACGAAGAATATGCCAGCGTCTTCAATTGACAACCCTAAGATTGAAATTTATGATTAAAAGGTGATTAATTGTGCCCATTGTCAATAGGTGTATGCCTTTCGGCGTAATAATATATAACTAGCACAGCCGTGAGTACTCACGGCTGGTGAACGCCGAAATTCTTACGGCTGGCTTGTTCCTCGAAGGAATGACGGCTGGCTTAACCGAACGGAATGCCAAAAGCTGCAACCCTAGATAGATACAATATGAACCGAACATACGGTAGCATTTCACATCCACGCCCACACAAATGAAATGGTAGCAGTTAACATCCACAGGGCCATACGCATATGTCCAGCATCTTAATCGGGCCATACGCATCCGTCCAGTGTCTTAATCGGGCCATACGCATCCGTCCGGCTTCTTAATCAGTTTTATTATTTCTTAATCACTGAATGTGGCAATTTGGTGATGAGCAAGTAATTTTTTAATCTTATTTAGTAAATGTGAAAAAGTAATCACATAAACGTACGCCTTTCAATTTGGTGATGAGCAAGTAATTTTTTAATCTTATTTAGTAAATGTGAAAAAGTAATCACATAAACGTACGCCTTTATAAATGAGCGGAAGTTAATTTATCAAAATCTCATCCATTGATTAGAGAGGACGGCGAAGAATATGCCAGCATCTTCAATTGCCAACCCTAAGATTGAAGTTTATGATTAAAAGGTGATTAATTCTACCCATTGTCAATAGGTGTACGTCTTTCGGCATAATGAGAGAGGTCTATGGGTCATATACTGGAACCCTTTTCTCTTATAGATTACATGTATTTATATCAGCTTTAAGTGATGCATGGGTCCTCAATCCATTATATTTTAATGAAAATTTATTTACAAGAACAAATAAGATTTGCTTATCAACATACCTGTCGCACTTAAAAAAACAACTATATGTGTCACCTGGATATGTGCCCATATGTGTAGCCAAAGGAATCGTTGCAAGTGTCTCATTACATCTTCAGAGATATTTCTGAGATTCTTAGAGATTTATTATTATGATTATTACTACGGGATTTCTGATTCTGCTTCTATGTTTTTCAAAAAAAAAGTGAAGCCCTTTGTTAAATAGACAAAGTCCAACTCTAGTTAGTGAGCTGAAAATATAGGTTTGTTGGTTGTGATAAATTTTGACCTATCTCCCACTCAATCCTACTTTACTATGTTGAATCCAATGTCATAAACAAGTCACATGTGGCAATGTCCCTAATAGATATTTGCATGAGTTGTTTATGCTTGTTCAACAGCCCTGATCTGGCATGAGCTGTTTATGCTTGTTCAATGACCCTGATCTCCATAGAACCCAAGTATTTCACATACCCATCTCTACATTCCTTGACAAGATAATTGAAACAATTGGCATGAAGAAATTCTGCCATAAAAGGATATTACCATAACTATGAGTTGTTTATGCTTGTTCAATGGCCCTGCATGAACTGTTTATGCTTGTTCAATGACCCTGATCTCCATAAAAGCCATGTATTTCAGCTACCCATCTCTACATTCCTTGACAAGATAATTGAAACAATTGGCATGAAGTAAATTCTGCCATAAAAAGATATTACCAGAACTGATCATAGAATTTTTTTTCCATTTTGTATTCTTTATGCATGTAGAAATTAACGTGAGCGAGAATGGACTGCATTATTTTCAGAATTGCCTCATTGACCTTAATGTTGCCCATTTCAGAACAATGAAAAATCCAAGAGTTGGCCAGCCAATATCCATTAAATAAATATATGCAAGTGTGTTGAATTGTTTAAAAGGGTTGCCTACTTAAAAGTCATTACAGACATCAAACAATAAAACACAAGTACCCAGCGAATGCATTGATGGATCTGGCTAGGGTTTCTGTTAGGAAAACAAATGGCGCCATTGCAAAATGAATTATGAAAGCATTAGAGTTTACCTCTCAATGGATCTGGCTAGGGTATGAGAAATGATGGAGGCGTCAATCTATGAAATGAAAAGTAAGGAGCGTAATTATGATTGAGTGTCAAAGATTTGAAAGGAAGAGATTATTACTAACCGAAGCCCTATCGAACAAGAAGGGATCGAAGATTGGGAAGAGATGTCTGGAAGGCAGCCCTAACTGGTGGCTCAAAACAGATGGTTGTGACTGCACATGGACTACGGTGCGGTGGAGGCGAGACGATCAAACAGGTGGTTGTGACTGCACATGGACTACGGTGCGGTGGAGGCAAGACGATCAAGCAGGTGGGCACATCGACTGCGATGCGGTGAGCAGAACATAGACTGTTGTGAGGTGAGCAGAGCATAGACTGCAGTGAACTGCAATCATTAAGGCGGCCACCCTCCCTTCTGTTTCGGATGCAAATATGAAGTTAACAAACTTTAGGTTAAAGACTGTAATGCGGCCTGGGAAAGCGTGCGCTCAAGTAATAAAAAATGACCCAAAACATGTCAAATGTTAGGGAAGATTTTCCAAAACAAATCTACTAACATTAATTTCTGTGTCCAAGAATAGAAATTACACTTTATACTGATAAAACTTGATAACGTATACGTTTTTCTCACGTGAAATGAAATCACCGTCTGTGTGTTTACTGTTTACAGCTACTTTGGATCGCGCTTCTGTCGTCAATGGCTGGTTTCGTTATCCAATCTCTTGAAGCCAATTTAGGAGCGGCGACAGGTCTATCCCGTCTCGGGTTTCTCTTCCAGCAAGTATATTAATTATATATTTCTCTTAGATAACTTCAAAGTAATATTGCTTACCGATGTACTTGCCACCCTCTCAGGTAAACATCTGGCGAAACACTGCAGAGCAGAATATCAAAGGAAATTAAGTTATGCGTTATGGCTGTTTGCAGAACTGGCGGTTACAACAGCAGATAATCCTGAAGGTTAGCATTATGAATTAATTATAATGTGCCGTATTTTCTTTTTCAATTTCTGGGTTTAAATTGATCACAGCAATAAGTCTACAGATTGATTGTTTAGCAGTCGGAAAGAAACTGCAACCCATGCACGGTTTCAATAATAATATTGATCAATATCTCATCTTTTAATGCCTCTGTTCTGATCCTACTTTTTTTTCTCTTAACTTCACGGTATTCATAACAGTGCTTGGAACTGCATTTGCTCTTAATATTCTGTTCCATATACCTATTGAGCACACTCCTCCTTCCTTGGAATACAAAAATTTGGGGTACTTTATCCTTTCCACTAAATTGTATTCAAGTATTTCCATATAAGAATGCATTTATTTTTGTGAAGCGTTGTTACTTTAAGATCCTTTAAGATGTATTATAAGCTGTGACATTCCAGATCAGAAAATTGGAGCTGTTAATTACTCTTCTAGTATTTATAATGTTTGGTTGTTTCTATGGAGAGCTGGCATATGCAAAGCCTAACACCAAAGAGGTCT
>JASDQU010586304.1:11171-25989 GCA_032191745.1 Picea mariana | reverse complement strand
TGCACAACATCCTCTCATGTAGCCTGACTTTTTGAATAGCCTTAACCTCAATGGGTTCATGATAGACTTCTACAAACTAAGCAGTGCGACGTCTCCAGCAAGACAAGTAGCTCACCAAGATGCAGATTCAACAAATGCTTTTCCTTCTCCCCCAGGAACTCAACGCAATGGATACCATTGATTCCTAAGGAGGTAGGATTGATCAAGGTGGATATCGGTGGCCACCCACCTTTTCCAACTGACTCAAAACAACTTTCTAACAACTTTGACAATTTACTATTTTTAGCAGGTTTTAACTTCTAGGGCCATTTTGAGGGCCTAAATGAAGTTTTTTCAAGATCGAGGTTCTCAATGATTGCCAAAGGCATGATTGAGCCCCCAAAATTAATCTCCTCGACGATACCTTTCCAACGAGTTATCATACGCCTAAAATGGAGATCGTCTGCAAAAGTTATGACTTCGGGAAGTCGATGTACTCACTTACCCAAATGGGGCCCACATGACTTTTGACGCTTCATCTCCTAGGGTTAGGTTTTTGGATGTCTAGGACTTTTGGCATTCCTGCTTATTGTAAAAGGGCCTTCAGAGCCTCATTGTAACCATCTTCTTGTGAATGCGAGTAGTCGTCACATCGCTTCTCAGAGATAAGCTGCCACCATTCTAGCGAGCCTTTTACTCTGTATTTTTACAGTTTCTGTACATTTCTCTGATTAATAGAAATCATGTATTATTGTATATCTATGTTTATGGTTGCATCTCTGATACATTTCCGTTATATTATTGAATATTAGCAATATCTATGTGCATTTCTTTATTATATCTCCGCTCTCATTTCGTGCCGAAAATAATCCAAATCAATATGAATGCATGAGTGGGAAACGTGTTTGAGTTAACTTAGAGTTGATTTTTACAAGTGTCGAAAGTTGAGTTATGTCACTGGCAGCCCCTAAAAATTAGGGATTTGCTAAGCTGTGAATTTCCGAAGGAGGGAAGATTAAGGAAAAGCTTAGGCATTATGATATACAACATATGTGTGAGGGATGACTATTTGTTGTTATGAGAAAAAGTGGTGTTAGAAAAATGATTTTATGAACTGTATAAAAAGATAGTGGCTAAGGAGTGATACTCATTTTTTCCCTTATGGAATCATAATCATGCTAGGGGTGATGAGGACAAGTAATCTAAGATGTCCTCTATCTACGATTTTATAGAATATGGTTGTTCCATTTGTTTTTCAGCATCACGATTTCAAATATGCATTTTTTTTAAATCTATTTTATTGTTGTTAGATGTTAAATTTTTACAAACATAGTTGTAGTTTATTGTTTAATATATTTTATGGATTTGCATGTAGCTACAAAATGTATATGAATGCTACATGATGGAACATGTATAGATGTATCGTATGGTTCCTGTTGTGATTAATGATTGATATGTAGTCACATAATTTATTTTATTTGTATGGTACATGATTGGATTTGTATAAATGAATATATGTTACATGAGTTAATTAATTACTTTATGATTCATAGATGCCTCTACTTAGAATTTTATATTCTGGTTATAATCTAAGAAAATGAGCACTTAAGAAAATCTGCGTTATTATATGAAATCTTTATCTATGGAAAATTAAATATTATATATTTTAAAATAATAGACAACCTTGAAATTATTTAAATACTCATGGATAAAAGAAGAAATAATAGTTTGAACTTTTTATAGGAATGGAAGAATCAAGGTTTTTTTTTTTTCTAACGAGAAATTAACTTACGGGAACATAGTGGATGATATGGGAGTGATAAAGCTGCGACTCCTGAGATCCTAGTTAGGCTTGAACTAGTGACCTCTCCCCCATAACACCACAGAGTGTACAGTGTGCACACGTCTTGCCAACTGAGCTAACCCATGGAGCTTGAATCAAGGTTTCCTGTCAATGCTATTGAGGCTTCTAAATTACCAAGTAGACTACCACGAAACATGTCAATGCTATTGAGGCTTCTAAATTACCAAGTAGACTACTAGAAAAAAAGACAAATAAGAGGAAATTACAGAACTAAACAATTAGGAGAAAAAAATTATATATATTAATACATTTCTCAGTGTGCAGGACCTAAATATATTAAGATCAAGASGACTCCATAATTTATCTTGAATAAAAAAAGAGATACTGTAAATAACATTCTAGATCTTACTCGTCTAAATATATGTGAGATTTGGAAAATAATAATGCATGAGAAATTTTGTTCCGGTAAAAGAAGATCCAAGTTAGGTAAGTATATTTTTGTACATATATGGCACCAGGWGTWTAGAGAACAGAYGCAGGGTGGATACGATACTCTATAATAAGTACATATAAAACTCAATAAAAGACATTYTTCATATGTAAGACGAAATGATATTCACGCATAGAAATGTCATGAATCTTTCTTATCTAACGAAAAAACAAATTCCACTAATCTTAATCAAATAAAAGGATGAACCCTAGATTTGTTTTTACATAAGATACATAAAATTAAAACCAAATCTCCGAGAAGACTGTGTATGAGCTCCATAGAACTAATTCAAGGCCTCGTGTAACAAAGATTAAAGAAAATATCTCACCTTAATGGAACCCGTATACCTTGACGGTATTTGAGAGGGTCCTATTAAAATCCTGAACGTATGTTCCTATCTGCACAAAACATAAAGGATAAGATTTAGTACCGAGATCTATATGGGAATAAAATAAAATTTTAAACATATTGTTTAACAAGTTTACCTTTCTCTGTGTGTGAGGGGCAGGATAAGAGGGAATTTCGAAGTGATTCGACCCCTCAATCGCTCCAAATTCAAATATGGGGACGCAAGAAAAGTCGAAGAAGAGCCTCAACATTCTGATGGGTTCTCTCTCGCTCACAAGAGACCTATCATTAGTTTTTAAACTTTTCGATATATATTATTAGTCCCTGCCCTTCCGGCAATGGGGATTTATAGTAAATGATTTTCAACATTTCTATTAATCATGCACAGGAATCGATGAACTTTCCAGGTTTTAACCTGGAGTTTTGGGAAATTAGTTGGGAAATTAGTACATTTTTTAGTTTGGCTTCTTATTTAACTTCATATTGAAGCAAAAGGCTTCTCAAACATAGGAAACAAGGGATTTAAAATAAAAAATAAATATACAGCAAGTTAGGTGAAAGTAAAGTGAATTAATGCTAAGTTTTAACTTAAAATTAATTCCCAAACATTAAACATTTAATGTTTTGGACGCATAAAGTCTATAACCCACTTTGTAATGTTTGGAGGTGGCCTTGGTGTTGGTGTCTCACAGTTACCCGTGTCATGTCCCTGTGTCATGTCCCTGCAACTTGTTCACTCATGTCCATGTCCATGTTATGCTCTTTTATCTCACCACCTTTCCTCCCATTCCATTGCAACTTGCCTCCCCACTATATGGATGGGCCTGTGTTGCGCAGCTTGGATGGATCAATTGATTCATTGAACTAAAATACAAGGACTTTCAATAACAACCTGACTACTGTTGGGCTCCCCGTCACTGGCTGAAAATATTTCTGTCAAAGGAGGATGACATATCTCTGTAAGATAGCATATGATTATTATCCTACAGTTTCTGAACATTTCATGTCCACATGATATGAGTATGAATCCCACCTAGGTCATCATCATTGTTGCTTTGGGGCTCCAATTGAAGCGAAACAACGCTTGGCGATCCAACACAATGCTTGACAATGTAAGAGATTGAGGAAGTTAGATGAGCCACATTACCTGCAAAAGCAGAAGCCATTTTCGGGTCTAGTACAGGGAGCTCATCTATAGCTGATTTTGCAGCCTTAATTAACTAGTCCAAAACCTTACTATAGTGCTCATATCCTACTGTCTTGCAGGTCGTACAGTTGAAATGCAGTAGAAACACACAACCTAACCCTTCTGTGATGAATTCTTTTTGTTGTGAGTACTTTACTGTGACGATCTTTACCTCCAGTCAGCCAAGAAACGCGTACTAGTCTCCACTCCTGCTCGACCTTCCTCCCTGACTATATCTCAATAACCGTTGATTTTCTCTTTATCTTCCCGACCTTTCTCTTTCGAGTCGACTCTGAGAAGGCTGCCTGATCTTTGCTGTATATCTCCACTCCAGGCTCTCTATTTTTAACCCTCATGAACCAAGCCTCCAAATCCTCAGAACTATTGCTCACCATATTATTAGAATAAGCATCTTGACACTGCCGGGTTTGAAACTTTGAACTGGAGACTTAGCTTCTGCGAAGGAAGTGTAGTTTCGAACTCATTACCATATCTGTCGCAAGTTCTTTGGAATTAATCTATTGACACAGGTGCGTTCGATGCATTTTTCCATGAAGTAGTAGTACCATAAGCCAGACTTTTGTCCCTCGCAGCAAATGAAAGGGCCGGTGCAGTTGCCAACCTTGAAGGAAACTAATAGCTTTCCCTACTATGGTTGCTTGGTTATTTTAACAGTAATCCATGCAGCGACAGAAAACACAAAGTTAACTTTATAATGGAGTCTGGATTTATGCAGTGCAGTTGCAGGGCCACGCGGATTGGAGACGACCGTGTAAAAACTAGGATTGATCACCGACAGCTCACTGAAAGCCGCAATTTGTTAGTGACTAACTGTCTTAAGTTTTATCATCACCCTGCCTATTTACTACTTTTCAAAGTTACACCATCTGCTATGTTACCTACTGCCCACGAGTCTCCATTCTACCTGGTTGAGTCTTACCCAGTTGTTTCCAATGGTAGACATTCTTATGCCAATGGCCCAGTGCAACATGCTGCAGGTCACCTTAGCATCCAGTTAGGGCCCAAATGCCCCAAGTTATATAATCAAATGTTCCCAAATGAAATACGTTACTGCCCATGGGTAGCTATTAAACATGAGAGTGTCACACCCAGTTGATAATCATGCTGTAAAACTGAGAGAGTCACACCTAGTTGATAATCATGTTGTACCTTACGAACATACACATCCAGTTTTCATCACGCCCAGTTCCTACAGACCGAGTTATCGAATCACCCAATTCCCTATAGTTACACAGACAATGGATCTGTGCTTTGTATCAGCGCAACTGAAGGATTCATTGCCTGCATATCTCTCTGCCCATGATGAAGCGTCCAAGGTTTAATGCTTTGTAGCAGCGCGACTGAAGCCTCTAGTTTCCTCTATTTTTCCAATCCCTAGGTTGTAGTATGATTCTAGTTCCCCTCACGAGTATGCCACACTTGTTTCTTTGCATGACAGTCCATTAACACGTGGACAATGGTTATAAATAAATAAAAATAATATTTTATTTTTTATTTGGAGATTATTCTAACTTCTGACAGTGGAAATCAATTAATCGTATCAGTGGCATGTGTTCCTGCATATTTTTTTCACTACGATATTTTCAACCTTGTGCATTGTCGATCAAAGAGAGACTCTTTTCCAACATTACAAGAACATCTTTATGGAAATTTACATGAACTCAAACGATTCGGAAATCCTCATCAAACCTCTAGCACTACTTCTTTTTCATCAGTCGTTTTTTTCAATTACTTGATTGAATTCAAGTTTTAGTATATACGTTTATAGTTTATATGTTTTGCATTATAGAATTTGGATTATAACATTATGCGTTTGCATTTGAAAACGTATACTTAACGTTATTCCCATTATACAGAAGGACTAAACTGCTTTGCAAACTCTCTTTTCTTATTATTATACAAACATCATATGTTGGACAAGATTTACCCACATAGTTGAAAACATTCTTAATCTAAGGATTTTTCACACCCTATATTATATGCTAAATTGATTATTTCCTGAGCCTTCTATTATATACAGTAAATACAATGATTGTAGTGTTGAACAATATGCCTCCTTTAGTTATGAGTCGTATTTACATAGTTCTGAATAGAAACAAACATGGGGAGTGAGCTCTGTTCAAATATACAGCTCTCTTACCCAAATTTTTCGCTTGTTTCAACGCGTCAAACACTGGGAGTATCGTCATACCATGTGGTGGGCATTTCCTTTTATGTGTATGTATTCTAAGACCTGCGACACTCGCACCCAAGAGCAAGTCCCTGGTTTTTGGAATCATGTCTGGTGGCAATGGAGGTTTTGTCTATTCCACAGAAGACAATGGAAAAAGGCTTCTCTCTATTTGGAATCCTCCTCCGAATTCCACCTCTCTCTCTAGATGGCTGCAATAACTCTCAAGAACATTCACACTCACTTGCAACTTGAAGCCCATAAGAAACAAGAACTCCATCTCCATTCTATTTATTTCTTTGCTGCTCACGCCTCCCACAGTCGCGTAATATGAATTCCTATAGTTCCTGTTTACAATTCGAAATTGAAATTAGAATCAGGACAATGAGACTGAAGGTTAAAATTAAAACAAGAAATAGGGGATCGTGGATTGTGTTAAATTTGAGAATTACTTACAGGTCTTCGAGGAACTTGGAGGCAACCATAACTGTGCAATGGCTTTAATACTCACCAAGATCTACCAATTAATAAGACATAATATTTCTCTTTCATTTCCAACGTGGCTTTTAGACTAACCACTGAAGAGCCTTATTTTCTCTTCGTTTTTAACCCTACGCACACTTGGGATCGTCATTTTTCTATTATAGTTTTTCTTTTCCTCTTTGCAAGCAATGCCTATATTTAGAATATCAGAGCAGCAAGTCCTGACTTTAGGAAAGCAGTATTTATGTCTTCTTAGCTGGACTTGTTGCTCCGCAACTACTCTTGTTAGTAAAGAAATCAAAGTAAAATGCGAGAAAAATTCTATGTATAATCAAGATAATTTTCACACTTTGGTAAGACTTCATCACGCAAGCAAAGACATGTACTACTAAAGTGCTAAAATGAAATTTAGAAAGGTCGTCAGGTAATGACTAAAGATAATTAAAACAAACATTGAGAAGTAAAGTGACAAACAGATCACTGTAGTAAACCTTAGTCGCTTCAAAATAAAATTATGCACTGAAATAATAATGTATAGTGACAAACCTAGTCCTTTAGCATGACTCTATGCATTTCAGTCATATATCCCACTAGACAATAATACACTTCGATTAAAAGGTTCACTCTGAATGGGAGAAAAACCCCTTTGTGACCCCCCAAAAATATATATATCGCAATCAGGGATGCATAGAAGAAAATAGGTGCAACACAATGTCTGCTCTCTAAATTAAGTACAATTCTCCTTTTTCCGAAACAGGGTTAGTGTTAATCAATGAATAATAAATATAAGTCTTTGATTTTGATAGGAATAAAAAATATTGAGCCTAATAACGAATGGTTAAATATTTGTAGGTTCTATATTGACAATGAGAATAAGACTGAAGTTTTTACCCTTACAAAAAATGAGTAGCAAATCTTGGGGTTCATTACACATACTTTCACAGTTTTGAAAGGAAGATTTATTACTCATAAAAGTATTCAAGTTTCCTTTGTGGATCCCTTACCTATGTTTTCTTTTTCAAAGAGAACATTTGAAAAATTGACTTGTATTAAATTATGTTTTCAAAGAATTTTGTGTTTATAGTAATTTGATTGAGTCTTTATTTATCATAAATTACTGTTTCATGTATCTAAATCTCTATGTGATGGTTTTTCTTCATTGAAATCTTTTATGTCCACGTTCACCATATATTTGTGCCCTGTCCATTTATATATAAATATATTCTACAATATTTCTTTTTAGAACATGAAATTTCATATATTACATACTGATATCATATATATATATAAGTATATATGATTATCTTGTGACGCTTCTTCTTATTCGAATATGAATAATTATATGAATTTCATATGTATTGTATCTTAGGAAAATTGTAAGATTGATAACCTTGGAAACACCTATCAAAAAGTAAGTGAAGAATCCTTTTAGATTTCTCAATGGATAACTTTTATAATCGATTATTTTTATGGTGAACTAGAGAATTCATTAAACAACAAGAACATATAAGGTATAAAATACTTGTCTATAACAAAACCGTTAAATAAATAAACAGGGTTATGAGGTTCCAAGGCACTTTGTAGCTTAACATTGTTAATGTACATTAATATATAATTTATTTCCTAACATTTTACTTATGTAGCTACATGCAATCAATAAACCCAACAAGAGTAATAAAATTCATCTATATAAATCAGAGCTTGTAGCTATAAGAAATTCAATAAAACAACATGAGTAAAAAGTAGTCAAAGAAAGATACATATATGTAACAGTCGTGTTGGAAACAAATGGAATAAATAGATGCAAAAAACTCAATATTACTTAACTTGATCACCCCCTAGCCTGACCATGGCTTCATAAGGGCAAACTAAGCTTCACTTTTTACCCACGGTCATTATGTAAAATTGAGAAATAATTTTCCTAACACCACTTGTATTCACCCAACAAATATTCCTTCTCACAACATACTAAGCAATGTATTTCCTCCCACATATGTTGTATATATCTCATTTATCATTGCCTAAGACTTTTCCATCCATTTCCCTTCATGAGAAATTCACATCTTTACAAATCCTTGATTTTTAGAGGCTGCGAGTGACATAATTTAACTTCTGACACTTGTAAAATTAATTTCGAGTTAACTCAAATATGTTCCCCACTCATGGAGTCATAGTCATGTACTTTTTACCTAGTTTTTTCTTCTATTTCCGTCATTTATTTTATTAAAAATATCTTTCTCATACATTTGTCCATCAAAAGAAGACATTTGGCAAGCCAAACTCTTGCTCAACAGTCATAGAAATAGTAATTACATGTTTTAATAATTTTCAATACAAATTCAATATTAAAATAAAATGTTTAATATTTGAAGATGTCACATGATAACACTCAATCTTGAAAAATTCTTTGGTAATAAGTACAAGCACAATTATCGATGTAAGCAATGTCTCATCCTAAAAAAATTGATAAATGAAGGTTTCTAATCTCTTCGTGGTACAACTTCTTTGTATGTACAACCAAAAGCATTCCATAATATGGCATGATATTTTTACATACATCCATCCCAATGACAACTAACCTTAACACAATGTGAGAAGCTAGAGTCCTTTTAAACATTGCTAAATATTTTAACCCTTGGTATCTATAAAATTAGTCATTGGATCAATTGTTTCTGCTAGCATGTACCATGAACAATGAGGAGCTCAAGTTAAATGACTTAAGGTTAATTGGATCAATTGTTTCTAGAACAATGAACCATTAACAATGAGAAATCAATGAGGAAATCAAGTTAAATAACTGAAGGTTAATGAAATCCAAAAGTACGTACTTGAGATATTGCAAAGAAACATTGAAAAAGACAATGCTCGACACAAGAAGCAACATATCCATCATTCATTCCAAATTAGGGATAAACTTTCGTTGCATCTATAAAAATAAAGGTTCAATGGCCCATACTCAAAGCTAAAGTTTTTGAGATATGGTTCTTACATGACACTATAAAAAATAAGGAAAAATGTTTTTAAGCTCATCATTCAACCATCTATGGTTTTTACATGACACTTTGAAAAAATGGAGGAAAAATGCTTTTAAGCTCATCATTCAACCATACTTGGGCTTGCATGCAATGTTAAACATGGACTTGCTTCGGCCATATTTTCCACCATTGTGAATATACATCCACCTAGATGTTTAAGATCAACTTGCAATCAAAATCATTGTTCGACAATGATTATATCATACAAGGACACATTGAATTCACTTTTTCATAGGGTAAGTGCTATACAAAAACTAATTGGGCACGAAAGTTTCCTCCTCTGCATAATCAAGCAATGGGGACTATTTCCAATGAAGAGGGAAGCTATGGTCCATCTCAAAACTCAACTGGAAGAAAATAAACTTATGCGTAGTACTTAGTTGACTTCTAAGCTGGATCATAATCGCTTGTCCACTTTAAACTTAATCATCGTTAACTTAGTTAAATGCCACATCCTTTGAAAATAATTAATCTATCATACATGCCATGAAATTTTTAACAGTTCGTTGACACATAGGCCACCACCATTAATACAAGGCCACCACCATTAATACGACAAAACGTACCTCTTCTTCAAACTGACAACTAGTGAGATGATGGTTAATCTTCTTTATTAGACCGAAAGGCGTACACCTATTGATCATGGGTACATTTAATAGGTTTTTAGTGCTTAATCAATTTTATATGGACAAAATTAAATATTGATAGAATATTCTTAATAGTCCCAATAAATCAATGGTTGTGATTTCAACCACTAACTTCTTCACTATTATAAATACATCACTTTACATGTTTATTCTTTTTAGTTTTACTTAATCATATTTAAAATTTATTATGGTGGCTAGCTGATTGCCACATATGAGTGATTAGGGTTTCATTTTCTAGGCTAACCTAAACTTTTAACCTTCACCAATCAGGTTCTAGACACACTGCCTCCTTCCAACTGACAGAATTCAAGAAAGCAGCAAATTATACAGGAATAACACACATAATAATTGATTGTATTGCACACACATATACGTACATATATAGTTGGACTTAGATCTAACTGATTCCAGATTTTGAGGGAGTGGTTGAGAAGATATCTCAACAGCCTCCTACAAATCCAATTCAATCTACTAACAATTTACTAAAGTAAGATTATTCTAACACCCTCCCTTAATGCTTACTTTACAAATTACAACACAACACAAAAGATTACAATACTAGAACTTTCATCTGTTTGTTGTCTGTCTGATCTGGTCTTCCTTAGCACTGAAACTCACTCTGCAATCACCCGGTTTCCGCTCTTCTTTCTCCACACATTCGAGCTTCCCACTGACACATTTAAAGTCAAAACGCTTATGACCATCTTTGACACTCTTTGTAAAACTGACGCTTCTCAACCTCCCGAAGGACAGTCTCAATACTGAACCATTTTATGGATACAACTTCCATCTGTGAAATTCCCCCGAAGAGCAAATTTCGACAGTAAGATAGGACAGTGATCTAGGTACAAAATGTTTTCAGCAGTCGATTTCACAAYTGACCTCTTGAACACAAAATAACCTGTACTAATGCTCCYRRAGCACKACRRRTCACAHCARCKTAKAACAAACTTAGACATAMTTAAATTAGTGATATGTTSTCACGCYGTGGAGAATCACTAATTTAAAATTRTCCTAATRTGTTCTGTATTTGGTTCTTTAAAATATAATTTTACAAATAAAATACAGTGCTACTACATCAATCTTACACAACACGTTGCATTGAAATCTAACACCACAATTCGAACTACAAAGGCTCCAAACAATGCTGTAATGAATCTTCCATGCTCTATGCAAGTAAAATCTTTCCTCCTCTTAGATCATCTTCCGGAATCTCTTAAGATGAGTATCTCGCCCATATATATTTTGACCAACGAATTTCATGGTGATATCGCTACTTGAAACAACCAGAAGCTTGCTTTGAAACATTGCAGGTTTGAGCAGAAGTTGAATCTATTGAAAATCTGTAATTGAACGCTCTTGCCACAATATCCAGAGAGGACGCAACAACCACACATATAAATGACAAGCCCTTATTATCTTTCCAGTACAACTCCGTCCTTCCTTTGCTCGACCAATGGACAATTTCTTCTCGTAGATCAATGATCTTTCTCGGTGCATTGAAAAGAGCATGGTCTTTAAATCGTTTTTCCCAGCTGGTGATGCTTGAATACATGGAGGTCAACACATCATTCATTATTCTCAGATCCGGAAAAAATGAATGTGAATTCCATTGATAACTTCTCATTGGCATATAATTGCAATGATTCCTTCTCTCACGAACACAGTCTTGTCTTTAATTTTCTGGCGATTAATTGCCCAGCATTGACCCTGTCACAAACAAACCAGCAGCACTCCAATCTCTGAAGTGGCAGCAGCTGCAGATCTAATCAGACGGAACTCTAGCAATAATGATTGCCAGCGTTGGATGAGGGCTTACACAGTAGCACAACCTCACGACTTACACACAGTAGCACAACCACTCTCAGCAGCTAACAACGCACAGAAAATTTAGAAATTCAAACAACAATATATATCTACTCTCCTACATATGTACAGAGAATATAAGTAATTACAGCTTTCACATTCTCCTGACCTTCCCGTGAGGGAATCAAGCCAGACCAGGCTCTGATACCATGACAGAATTCAAGAAAGCAGCAAATTGTACAGGAATAACACACATAATAATTGATTGTATTGCACACACATATACGTACATATATAGTTGGACTTAGATCTAACTGATTCCAGATTTTGAGGGAGTGGTTGAGAAGATATCTCAACAGCCTCCTACAAATCCAATTCAATCTACTAACAATTTACTAAAGTAAGCTTATTCTAACACTAACCAACTCCTTTCAGCGTTCACCAACCAGAAATTTGTGGCTGTGCAACAACAGGGAACAGGGCATGGTATATAGCAATCGATATGCCGTTTGACGACATATTAATCAAGCCGTTGACCAAAAAATTATGAGGTTTTCCAAGGTGGAACATTGAATTTGATTTTCGTTATTTATTTTAATTATTTGAAAACATTTTCTGTTAAGTGATTGGTTTAAATGAACTCCTTATTGTGGAGGTAACGGCGATAAATAAATACAAACTTATATTCTTTGTCTACAATAATGAATTTTTCTTTTAAATGGCGGCTTGCTGACAACAAACCTGACAGCCAAAGCATAAAATGATTTTGGAATGAAGACACAGTTGTCCTTACTGCCATTTGTCCTAGATCGAAATCCTTTCGCAGATCTACAACATTAACGATCTGGGTTTTGGAAATCTCTGCATGCAACTCTTAATCTTGCAGAACATTCATGTGGGTGTTTAATTAAAGTCGAAATATGCAGCACCCACGACAGAAGGAAACAATAATAGCCGTTGTTAATCTTCATAGGAGTTCATTGCTAGCCTAACTGCCATCCCTTTTACTTTGGTTTAAACATTCATTCTTCACAAAGAGAACCATTGCAAATTGTTCAGCTGTGGTCTGCCAGATAAGCTCAGCTCTCAATTATTCCAAGTTATGATCTCTTATACGCACCATATCTCTGCTCAATCATTAAGTTGGCTGAATAGTGAAAACGGTGCTCGTATTATTTTTCACATTGGATTCAACATAGTAAAGTAGCTCTTGTATTATTATGTCCCTGCCATAGCAGGGATATAATGTTTTGGGTAATTTTGATTACTTGAGCGCACGATTTCCCAGGCCGCATTACAGGCTTTAACCTAAAGTTTGTAAACTTCATGTTTGCTTAGAAAACAGGAGCCAGGAGGTTGGCGGCGTTAATGATTGCAGTTCACTGCAGTCTATGCTCTGCTCACCGCACAGCAGTCTATGCTCTACTCACCGCATCGCAGTCGATGTGCCCACCTGCTTGATCGTCTTGTCCCCACCGCACCGCAGTCCACGTGCAGTCACAGCCACTTGCTTGATCGTCTTGCCCCCACCGCTGCTAAATAAAACGAGTTTTATTTCTTTGGCTAATCCTCCATTGTGCCATCGTCCTCATAAACCCCAGGGTTTAAGTTCTATCAAAACGTTAAACGAGTTTTATTTCTTTGGCTAATCCTCCATTGTGCCATCGTTGTCATAAACCCCAGGGTTTAAGTTGTATCAAAACGCTCTACCTGGCTCCTCAGCGTAGCGACCACCATTATTTAACTGCTATCAGAATATATACAAAAAATCTCTCATAATATACAGAAAAGACCTAGAAATGGCGGAGAATAACGTCGGCGGCTTCATACCACTTGATCGAAAAGAGTACCCTTCAAAAGCTGCTACGGGATCGGCTGACTCGAGCTTTTGGAAAACCTTCAAGAAGGAGGTTTCCCGGCAGATTGCAGGCGTTACTTGCATTGATTTTTGCCCTGAACCTCCTCACGATTTCGCAGTTACAACGTCAACCCTGGTAATTTTTTTACACATCAGCGTCCATATATAATCACTATTGAAAATATGTACGCACTATTGATTATCCGCGCGATTTACATTGTTTCTGCTTCCTAACCCTTAGACAATCTGCGCGAATACAATGTTAGAGTTTACGTCAATGACAAAAATTATGTGATTTCAAAGTGCAAAAATTATTCAATGAACTGTATTGTATATGATAAAAGATTATATTTAATCACCATTTGTTTATGCATACAACATTATCTAAAGAGAGATTCGCTTGCCGTCTTCCATGTCTGTATGCAAGGGGAAGGACATGGCCAATTTTCTTCGAAAACAATCCTTACAAAAAGAATTCAGCATTATGCCATTTACTTGGGAACATAATTTGCAGAAACTATTTTAGGGGATAAATCCCTTTTCATAGAAATTTCTGACAAGATTTCTCTTTAACGAAAGTAAATAAACTAACCTGAAGCCCAGATGGGCTCTCACGCAAGTAGTCTTCTAATGTCTGTTCTTTTTCTTCCAACTTACAACACACCAAGGATGGATGGATGGATGGAATGACGCATTTAATTGCCAGAACATGTGCTTAATCGCCTTTTAGAACCATCCACGAAGAGTCTAACCGGAGAAGCCATAGATAACTGAAACTATTACACTTGGAAAGATGGTAAAGATTACGGAGCCATGCCTTCATTTTCAAATTTAGAAATCCATATGTTCCTGTGATCGATGAGCTCTATCCAGATGCCATATGTGCAATTGCAAAAGCAGTTGAGCTCCAGTTTCCCAGAACATTCTGAACAACAAGAAAATAGGGTTTTCAGAGGGTTTCCAGCTAACATTTCGTACACATAATTACCAA
>JASDQU010586303.1:129395-144452 GCA_032191745.1 Picea mariana | reverse complement strand
AGGAGAATGGATTCCTGTCCTTATACCAGAAAGTATGGGTAATTCTGTATAGCTTCCTTGGGTGTTACTCTATTATCCCATAAAGCCTTATGAAGTGAACTGTGCCAATTCCTCTGGATGTCTACAACTGTTTTCTTTAATATCCTCACTAGGTTATTATTGGTTGATTATGCCACTCCATTCACCTATGGATAGTATTTTGTAGAGCATATGATTATGATTTCTTTGTCTAAATAAAACTATGTTAATAGGGTGGAATAAAAATAAGCGGCATTATCAAAAACAAGGATGGAAGGCATACTGAGCCTTGTGATCAACTGTTGTTCTATGAATTGGATCACCACCTTTTCGTTTACATGAGCCAGAGGGACAGACTGCCCATTTCATGAAATAGTCTGTGGAAGTCATTATGTATCTATGTTGTTTTGAAGAAATCATTGTAATTTCTCCTATGATATCTAACCCCCACTGTTATAATGTCTTGGAGATGGCCACAGGTTGGAGTGGGACAACTACTCTCTTTTCCCTCACCATGCTTATTTGAAAAGTTTTGCAGTTCCTAGCATATGTGTGAGCATCCCTGAACAGAGTAGGCCAATAATAGCCAGCTCTGAATATTTTGTGAGCGGTGGTATTCCCTACGAAGTCTCCACCTGCAGGACCATCATGGCGCTCCTTTAGAACCTTGTCTGTATCTTCACGTTTAAGACATATTAAAAGTACCCCATCATAATTAACACAGAAGATCACCTAATTTATGAGGTGATATTGTGTTGATTTTATCCTGAGAGCTCTCATTTCCTTAGGGTTTAGGTTTTATGGGCAAGTCCCATGGTGCAGGAGATAAGATATTTTCCCATACCAAGACTCCTGCCCTGGGGAGACATATGAAGCTTCACCACACCAAAATTCCAATTGATTATCCCATCTGGGGTTTTCATTTACTCGGTCCTGGGCTTCAACTGCCAGTTTACATAATCCTTGTCCCTTAACTAGTTTGGCAGGTTTTATATCAAGATAAAATTCTTGGACCACTTCCATCCAGTTCCCTCTTCTTTCCCCCATCTCCTGTTGAGTGAATAGGGACTGGTTTGTAGGATGAGGCACAATGAATTTGGTATGGTTCTTTAGGATGTAATATCTGAAGCGTTTCACTGCCTTGTACACTGCATAATCCTTCTTGTCTATAGCAGGGTAATTTAGTTTGGCCCCTTGGAAATTAGTTCTCATAAATGAGACTGGGGCCTAATTGTTGTCATCATCCTTCTAAGTCAATATTGCAGCTAATGATTGGTCGGAGAAAAAATTGTAGAGTAAGAAATCTTTGCTAAAGTCGGGACTTTGCAACACTGGAGCTTGAGATATTACAGTCTTAATATTGTTGAAAGAATTTTTTCTTTCATCATCCCACTTAAATTCAACATATTTGCGCATCATTTTTTGTAAGGGTTTGATAGTTGCAGCGAAATCAAGGGTGAACTTTCTCAAAAAATTGATTTTCCCAAAGAAGGATTGCATAGCCTTTTTGTTGTGGGGTAATGGAAGATGTGCTATCACCCTAATTTGTTCTAGGTCTATGTGCTTGAGATATAATATGACCTAGTAGCTTCCCTTCCTTGACACCAAAGATAGTTTTCTTAGGGTTTAAAGATATACCGTATTTCCTACACCTCTCGAAAATCTGGGTTAGGTGTCAGATGTGATCTTCTCTATTCTTTGAATCAACAGTCACGTCATCCAAATAAATTACTAAACACTTGTTGATTAGTCCTTGGAATACTACGTCCATGGCCCTTTGGAAATTTTCCCTGCATTGATTAACTCAAAAGGCATGTGTTTATAAGCAAAGTTTCCCCACTTGGTTTGGAAGGTAGTTTTCAAACGATGTTCCTCTAAAACTAGAACTTGGTTGTAACCTGAAAAACCATCCAACAAGGAGAAAATATCAGAACTAGACAGAGTCTGCAAAAGTTGCTGCATCGGTGGGATTGGGTAGTTGTCATTTTCTGATGCTCTCTTGAGGTTTCTAAAATCTACACACAGACGGATCTCTCCATACTTTTTTCTGACAGGAACCAAATTTTCTACCAATGCAAAGTGTCTAACCTAGAAGATAATTTTATCATCTAGTAATTTCTTTAACTCCTGACACGTGAGGGGATACAGGGATGGGTGGTACTTCTGAAGCTTCTATTGGAATGTTTTTACTCTAGGTTTTAACAGGATTGTGTGTTGAATGATACGAGTATCATAATTTTTTAGATCTCGGTAGGACCATGCAAAAACATCTTGATATTCTTTGAAAAAATTGAGATAGGACTTCCTTTCTTCTTTAGATACTATCTAGCTGAGATTTATATTCTTAGGGTTCTTCGAGATTCCTATATTAATGGTTTCATACATGGGATAGGTACTCCCTGTCTTTGTGTTCGTTGACCCTTTAAATATCTCTTAAGTCAAAAAGGTTTTCTAAATTGGCTACCCCTTTAGCAGTCATGTGATACCTCATTTTGTCATTCGATTGATCTATTTCAAGTTTTTGTACATGGGAATTGGTTTCTACTAGTTGGTCCTGAAATATTTCATCGTCAATAGCCAAATATTTAAAATTATCCTGATTGGTTAAAAAATTTATGATCTAATCATCTCCTTCAAATACCTTCCAATTATAAATATTGTTGGGCACCGACAGTTTGTAGAGTAGCTCCACAGTGATCTGGGAGGCTTCATAGTCTTCTAAAGGGGATATCCTTGAGGTAGAGGTGGTCATGGAATCATCCAATGTGTTCTTTGTTTTGGGGATCATTGTAATGTTGAAGGCTTCAAAATGTTCTATCAGTCTGTGCACATACTGTTGAAAATTCCTCAGGTGCGGGGAGTTGCATTTCATAGTGTTCCTTACTTTCCTAACAATGATTTTAGAGTCTCTGAAAACCTTTAGTGCTTTAATGTTCATGTCTGTGTATTTCTTTAGTCCTTGTACTAGAGATTCATACTTGGCGATGTTGTTTGTGCACTCAAATTCTAGTCTGTAGGACAGGAAACTTCATTTACCTTTGGGATCAATTAGGATACACCCCGCTCCTAATCCCTCTTGTGACTTAGACCCATAAAAGTACAAGGTCTAAAATTGTGAGAGAAAACCATCAGTTTCTTTTTTCCTACCACTTTCCTCCTTTACTCCTATCTGCTCTGTGGTTTTTAACAAAGGTTATTGACAGAAGAGGATTTCTTCTACCGTCGTCAGCAAATTTTCTTGAAAAGTCATTTCAGAGTTTTGAGTAAGAGGGACATTAGATGAAAAAGGGGAGAAATTCTCAAAATCAGAGTCGCAAGAACAATTTCCTAGCACGGGGAAATTTGTTGAAGAAGGTTCATTGAGGGCTTCTAGGTTGGTGAAAATATGTTTTACATATCTTTCCCTATCGATCCTGATCATATTCATGTGTCCCTTTAATGGTAGCCAAAGGTGAGCCCAGTCTGTACTAAAGTATCCATTTAACTTCTCAGACCAATATCAACTAAGTATCAATCCATAAGATTATGGGATATCTACTACAATGATGTCAATCACTTGAACAAATTTCAAGTGTGTCGCCATCCTGATCAGGACATCCTTGAGTTCTCCCATAAATTTCACCTGGGTTCTATCTAGTTGTATCATATGTTTATCACTTTTGAGAGGGACTGTGTTTATTTTCTTTCATATGGGAAATGGCATAACATTAGAGGATTCCCCTGAGTCAACTGAAAAATTATGGAGGTTTATGTTAAAGACTTCAAATGTCAAGAGGAACGGTGGGACAAAAGGCTTTCCCTTCTTATCTTTGGAGCAAGCATTTATAGTTGGATTATTTCTTAGATTTGAGAGAGATGGATTTTATCCTTGGTTAGTGATTGTTATAGGATTTTCTACTGACTTCAAATCTTGTAATAGAAAGTTATTTTGCTGGGGGATTCTACACATGTCCATGACCGATATATTTTCCTTCAATTTTTTCAAATATTCTACTATGGTGTAGTCTAGCTTGGGCGATTCTTGGGTATGGATGTTTATAGTATTTCTTTGGGAGACAAAATATTCTTTTGGATGATCAGATGGTTGTTTTCCTCTCAAAGGGTGGGCCACGGTAAGTTTGTTTGAGACCGAGTGACCCCTACTTCAGATTTTCAATGGTAAGACCTCTTTGGGTGGTTCTTGAACCTCAAATAGATCATCAAAAGGAATTGGTAGGTCAGGCTCCCATATCAGCATGGTTGTTTCTTCTGGTGGATCGACTCCTTCCTAATTAGAAATATTCATAGTCGAGCCGCTTGATTATTCGATAAGGGAAACCTCATCTAGAAACCGGTTGAACATCAAACTCATGGCATGCACCCATTGTGGCCAGTCTCTTTCAGAATGTTTCTCTTGGTGACAGGTACAAAAAGAGTCAGATGCTACATTTCCTAGATCAATGTTTCAGTTGGTTAAGGAAGGTTCAATTTCTTTAAACGGTGGATTTATTTTAAAAAAGGGTTTATATGGCCTCTAGCCTTGGCTTCCTTCCCCTACACTTCTTTTCATGTCTATGATTTCGTTTGACAACTTATTTACCATGCATTGTAGGTATTATATGTCCCCATTTCCTTTTTTGGGACCTTGTTTTGTTTGTTTCCCTGGGGGTCTGGTCAACAAGAGTCCTCTCCTGGGAGGATTTTTAACTTCCTTGTTAACTAATGGGACCTTGCCTTGTTTACATCCCTTCATTTGGAATTCTATAGTTTTGGCTTCCTCAAAATTCTCGGCTGAGATTGTTTTGGAGGCCCTCTTCACAAACATGGAAATGGAAGCAGGGAGAGAATTAGCATATACTTTGATTTTCATCTCCTTAGTGGGTTTAGCTTTGGGTTGAAATTTGTTTAGGATAGTGGTGAATCGTTGATTGAAGTCTTTAACCTTCTCCTTTGAACTCATCATGGCAGAGAACAACTCAGCCATCAGAGCTCTTGTAGTGGTTTCTTCTACAAATTTATCTAAAAAAACATTTTGAAACTTCGTCCAACCAATTATGGACCATACAGGTAAGTTAAAATACCACGTGGAGGCCGAATTCTCAAAATTATAGGCAAAAAGCCTACATACTAAGTCTTCATGGTTGATATTCAACAATCTAATAGCTAGTATGAAATTTTGATATGGTCTTCAAGCAATCCTGAGGTTTTAGGGTCAAATTTAGGGAGTAACATTTCTTGATGTCAGGGAAGTTTACGTACTTGTTCAGGAATTTTCAGAGCATCTTTGGCCAACCACAGTTGATTTTTTAGAGGTGGGTTTCCCCTTTCTTCATTATGATCATTGTTATCTTCCATGTTGTCCGAATCTGAAACTGAGCGTTCTGAGTTAGGCCTTCCTCATCAAAAAAATCGTCAGGCTTGGAGCAGTTACCGGTCAGTGTTTCGAGGATTAGATTAAGGGGATGTTTGATTTCGGTGAGGGACAAATCTATTAGGTCTTCTACTATGTGAACAAAAAACTGGTCGAGGTTGTCAACCACTGGTCTTTTTACTTTTTTTCTATGAGGAAGCAACGGAGCTAAGGTTAGTGCTCCAATTTGTCAGGCATAAGCTCTTGTGATTGTTTAGAACTGATTCAACTCCTCATGGGGAAGATTGTAAGGTATTTCAAGGAATAAATGTTCTTCCTCTTGCTGGGGTGATTTAGTCATTTCAGGAGTACTCAGTGTCTGTAGGCTATCTTGAGAATGACTAGCCATGCATGTGGGTTGCTTTGAATCTACATTCTGTGTGAAATATTATATCAAAAATATTGTCATCCATTCATTCATCAGGCCCTCCTTCTAGTGCCAATTATGTTAAGGGGTCCTAAGTCCTTTTAACTCAACAATAGGAACCAAACCCGCCACCAAGGCCCAATTAGACTCTGTAGCATTTGATAGTGTAATGGTTCTCCAGATATTTTGATCTAACCAATTAATCGATGGGTTTTACGTAGTGATTTACAGGATATCTTCTCGCGAAAACTCCTCCTTCATTTTGAACGTTCTCTTTTTGTAGTTTCTTATATAGGTGTGTCTGATAAAAGTTAGGTGGTGGTATAAACCAACTGGGTAAAATAAAAAGGCGAAAAAATTAACTATTGATGAAGGCTAAGCTCAGGATAACCCTCGCACTCAAGCATGCAGACAAATATTTTCACACCTACGACAAGCCTAGTACTAATACATCAACTTGTTGGTATTTCAATTATTGACTCAGATACAATTATCGAAAGAAAAGATACATGCAATAAAATGATGGCAAGTAAATTAGTTTCCTTAGCTCCAGTCACTAATCACACATTAACCACATGATTTTCTTTCCACCATTAGATATAAGAACTATAAAAATATTGAATTGGATAACTTATCAATAGATTCAGAAACTCTTACTCATTACAACATCCATTCATGAGATAAAGTCATAAGTAATTCCTCCTTATGATCCAATCACAAATTCCTTTGATGAAAAATAGAAACTTGTCTCCGGTCCTAAACATGACTTCTCAATTAACGTAGTTCTGAAATAGTTCTTTACAATTCCAAAAATAAGGGTCTTTGAAAAAACCATCGACCCAGTCTAACGGGTTGATCCTCTTATTTATAACAAATTATTAACTAAGAATGACTATCAAAAGTGCAAGATAATTGCAACAAAACATCACCACATGGCGCTTTCATCTCTTAGTCTTCTAAGAGTCATCAAATGGTTTCACTTGAGTGGATGAATCTTCTCATACTCTGACCATTTGAGGAAGAGCTCCTCTCATGTGTTGGAATACGAGAATCTATCTTGGTCCATCATGGTAGAAAGGATCTCCTTAATCTCCATTTCTTGTGCCTGAAATTTGACTACTTTAACACTTAATTGTTGTAACATTATCCAGGCCTTGATTAGGTGCTCCATGAACTATTTTACTTGACTCGATGCCATGCTCACCACCGTTTCTATCTTCATAGTCCACGATGAGTCTTGTTCTACATGTAGTTTGACTATGTCATGCAAGTTGACAAATTCCTCGGGTGCATCGAATTCTGGGAGACCGACGTCTCTCATCGCTCATTTGATCTTGGTCTAGCTCCCTTCGCAATCGACCCATTTCTCTTGGATCCCCCACTGAGGTTCTTGGGATATATTCACCCAGCATTCGAACGAATTCCTTATACGGTCGATGTTGTTGTCCTTTAGCACCTGAATATCGTGCTCTTCGGCATCTCGACCATTTTGAACCATGCTGATGTAATCAATTTTTTCCACCACTTGGTGGGACTTCTCATACCATATTTACATGTCTTTGCACATTTCTAGCGCCGTAAGGGTGTCTTCCTGGAAGTCGTCTATCCATGCAGTGAAAAGGTGTCGCTCACTCGTGAATTTGTTGTAGGCACCTTGGAATTCACTTCTCAAGAATATTGTGGCCTATGTGGAGTCTTGATAGTATTTCGCTAAATGGTGCATATGCTCCAAACCCTTTAGCGCAGTTGCCAAATCCTCTTCAACTTTACTTTCTCTATCCAGGGTGGCATCTGTGAATTCCATCCTTGCGTCGATAAGCTTGGACGTCTTGGCATGCTCCATGATGATAAATTTATCCTTTGTGGTGATGAGGATGGAACTATCCAAAGTAAACCTCCTCTTCCTGGTGGTTCTCTTCATGATGGATTTCCTCTTTTGGTCGTAGGTGATATCTTGTATATCAACGACCTCATCCACAGGTTTGGGGATTTGTTTCTCTCCCCAATTAAGAGTGTTTCCCAGGCTCCCGACGGTGTATATTTGTTCAAGACTAGGTTCCCAAATCTATTATGTATGTCTTGATGGCTCGGCCTTTGGTTGTTTCTCATTGGGTGGAAAATTGTTGGTCAAAACTGAGGAATCAGGTGCAATTTCAGTACTTACTTGGTGATTGGTTGTTGATATTTTGATTTTCGATTATGGAATTTCTCCTTATTGTTAACATGATCCTAGCTCATCCCTCAAGCTGTCCATTGGGGGTCCTGGTGTATTGAGTAGCTTAGTGTCTAATAAACTTTCGACCTCATGTTCTTTCTTTGGAAGGCCTTGAATTGGAGCATTTTGAGATGGGGAACATTCTTTCTCTGGTTCCTTTTCCTCTGTAATCAGCACTAGAGTCACTAGGGAAACCTCTGAACTCTCCTCATCATCATAGATAGTTATTAATTCATGCAAGGGGTTTGGCGCAATATTCCTACTTGGTGTCCTTGATATCTTAGGTTGAGTTTAAGTTACCCCATATGATCTGATTTGTGGTGGTGGACTTTCAGTATTTTCTGGCCCGATGATTCCTTCAAGTTGTATTGGCCCTGGGCCACTTGGCTCTCCTCTACTTGTGATTGGGTTTCCAACAGGAACCCTCATCATATCTATGAGATTTGGGTCATTCTACAACTAATCAATGACTCTTTATGCCTCTTCCATCAAGAGAAATCCCCTTTTATGATCCTTTGGTGTAAAAAAAATCCCCTTCTTTGTGCCTATGTTGTCTCTATCGCTCTGATTTCTTCCATGGCTTTGAGGGCCTCTTGAGCTGACTTCTCTATTGTTTCCACCTATTCATCCATGCTCATGGACTTGAACTTGGTCATGTTTGGGTTGGTCATCCTTTGCACCACCTCATCCCAATCCTGGGCACATTATGTGAAGATTTCATCCTCAAACTTATCATGGGCATATGGCCAACATGATGACACATGTGAAGCATGTTGTAGGACCAGACCTTTAGGATTGTGCTTGCAAAATTGACATGCTGGGAACCTGAATTCGATTTGGCTTAACCCTTCTTTATTGGCTTGAGAAGTATACTTTACCAGATAAAACCCCACATGGAAACCATAGGGTATGAAAGCTCGTTTCTTTTCTTTGACCAGTGTGGCATTATAGCCTTGCAGGATGGTCTGGTAACATATTTCTCCCACAACAAGTCGGTCTGGGACATGAGCGGGTAGGAGATGTGGTGTTATAGTGGCCCTGAACACCCTGATGTAGGTTGAGTGTTATTCCAAGTACCAATGGCCTACCTTGGCTATCATTTCCTTGGCTTCAAACGATAATCTTGGGCATTCTTTCTTAAAAATAATAAAGAAAATATGAGTGATGAATTCATCGCAGATGAGTGCATAAGATTTTTTGTACCTGTTCTCCCATAATATGCTGAAGTAAATGTGGATCAGGAGTTCTGCAACATGCCATATTAGATTCATGCTGATGAAGACATTCCTCGCACACATGACATCAATACGGTATGAGGCCATGTAGAAATTTGGTGCCTCTCCTTCCCTTAGCGAATGACCCTGTTGTATACAGGTGCTCAACTGTTTTGAGATTATCGCATCCCAGTTGAAGCTGCTCTTGAATATCACCATTGTGTACGCCAAAGGTATCCATGCTTCTGAAAACTTGGAGCAATCCTTTTCTCCATATAGTCGACAGATGAGAGCCATCAAATAGATGTATGGCTCCGTCAGGTTGATTTTTCTGTACCATCCATTGCTCTAATTACTGAACTTCTTGTCTTCCCTCCACCATGAACCCATAAACCAGCTGGTGTCATAGAATTCATAGAACTTCACCACGAAGTCCCTAATGAGCCACTCCTGTGGGTCCCTAAGCTTGTAGTATTTCCAGACCTCTACCGAGAGGAAACTTCTTACGCATCTTCCATTCTCATCGTTGATCAATAATTTATTCTCATCCATGTGGTCGACGATCCACTTCAGGACCTCTATGTAGGGGAAAAATAGGGTTCTACTTGCCACCATGTGTAAATATGACCAATGGATGTTCGGGAACACATGATCATCAAGCACCCTTATGTCCGGGTCCTCGTGTGGGATATACTCTGGGTATTCTTCTCGACTAATTATGTTGAAGAGATCCCCCCACTGTGGGAGCGCTACCTTGAATCCGGTGCTATCCTCTATATCAGCAAAGGCTGAAGGCTGGAAAAAAGATTTATTCACTTTTGTTTTTATGACAGGCTCCACTCTATAAGTGTACTCCAACTACTTCCCAATCCCTAAAGAATAACCTTCGCCTATCTCATCTTCTTTTAGCTTTGGTGCTCTAGGCGAGCGTCTGGTGGTTGGCTTTCTCGACAGAATTCTTCTTATAACTAGAGAAGATTTTAGAGACTATGTAAGAAACTAGATGATCATATATAAACTATAACCAACGAATTGAAGAACTTGGACACATACCTCTGACGCTTGTTAAACCTGATTTTGATCATAAAAGAGTCAGTTTAGTCTGGAGTTGCTCTCTCTGCTCCTTCAGATGCTCTGGAATTCACTTACACGTAGAATGAATTTGTTCAAAATGGTTCTAGAGATTTAAACAGGGATGATATTTTTGGGTATGAGTTATATTCTTTGCATGAGTAGTAGTGTCGGGAAATGTGGCATGTGCCTTGGGAAACATGTCACATATTTAGGTGGTTTTTTGGCATATGGTTTTTGTCCATGGTTTTTTATTTATGGTTAAGGAATTAGGGTTTTGGACTAATCCAATTCATTGGGTTAGGGTTTTGGATGTCGATGTCTCCTATATGTATATTGAATTGTAAACAATGTATCACACATGAATGAATATAGAATATGCTCATTTTCCTAGTTTGGGTTTCTAGGGGAAAAATCTCTGTGTAATGTTTGTATTTGTCATTGTATCTTTTTTGTTCTTTTACAAAAGATTTGTTTATAGTAGATATTGTACTAGGTTAAAATCTACATTTGGTATCAGATCTTTGTTGGTTTCAGGGGGATGCCTTTGTGGTCAATGTTTTGGCTCGAGACTGTGATAAGCCTTGTTACAGTGGGAGATCTGTGGTATTGATTTTTCAGGTGAAAAGAAATGGAAATAAATTCAAAGATGGAGATCGATAATTTTAATGGGAAAAGTTTTGAGTTGTGGAAGATCAATATAGAATATATGTTGGTGGACAAAGATCAGTGGATCGCGGTAGATCCAGGTATTGCACCTACAGGAAATTTAGCAAATGACTGGAAAAAGTTGAATCAGAAGGCAAAAATCACAATCAGACTATGTCTCTCTGATTCAGTATTACTGAATGTGTCTGAGGAAGCTACAACCAAGGATTTATGGGAAAAGTTGGGGAAGTTGTATCATTATAAGTCCCTGGTAAATAAATTATTCATGAGAAAGAAGTTGTATAACCTGAGGATGAGAGATGGAGACTCGATGGTAGAGCATTTGAATGCCTTCAATACTATGGTAAGTTAGTTAGTATTTGTTGAGATTAACATTTCAGATGAAGATAAATGTATTTGTTTACTATTTTCTTTACCAGACTTCTGGGATAGTCTGGTTGTGGCCATAGGTAGTAATACAACTTCCTTGAAGTTTGATTAAGTGGTCTCATCCTTGTTGTCGGAGGATATGAGATGTAAGAATATGGAATGACATAGCACAGATGCATTATTTGCAGGAGGATGTTCCCAGGAAAGGAATAGATCTAATTTCTCAAGTGGGAGATCTAATTCTAAGGGTAGATCTAAATATCCCAGAAAGTTTGTAAGGGTATCTTGGAGATGTGGAAAAGAAGGGCACTACAAGAAGCAATGTAGATCCAAGGTTGAGAAAAAGAAGGGATCTGAAGAATCTCATTCTACAAATGAAAAGACCTCCAAGGAAGGAGGGGATATGTACTTGACTTCTTCAAGCACACATGCAGATCATGAGGCATGGTTGGTTGAGTCTATGGCATCCTTTCATATGAATCCCCATAGGGAGTGGTTCTACGAATATCAAAGGTATGATGGAGGTAATGTTTTCTTAGGTGATGATTCGACAACCAGAATCATAAGACGAGGAAAAGTCAAGTTGAGGCTCATATATGGAAGGATTAGAACATTGCCTGGTGTTCTGTACATCCCAGGTTTGGCCAGAAATTTTATTTATGTAATCAAAATGGACGATTCAGAGGTAAAAAAAATATTTGAAAAGGAAACCTGTAGGATGGTTTGAGGAGAAATGGTGTTGCTAAAAGGAGTTTAGTTTGGAACTCTACATAAGCTGGAAGGAAAAACTATTAGTGATGATTGTAATAGTTCCATTGTTTCTGATATTGGAGTTGAAGAAGAAAGAACCCCTACAGTCTCTAGAGAAAAGGTTGTGTTGTGGGATTAAAGACTGGGGCATATTGGAGAGAAGGGTCTTTGACTACTACACAGTAAAGGTATGGTTGAAGGTATGTCTAACTTCTCTCTGGATTTTGATTTTTGTGAACATTGTCTATATGGGAAGCAAAATCGGGTAAGATTCCCCTCTGGTGCAAAGAGGGTAGAAGGAATTTTATAGCCAGTTCACAGTGATGTTTTTGGACCTATGTCGGTCGCATCATTGGGAAAATTTGTGTACTATGTCTCATTTATAGATGAATTCTTGAGGAATACTTGGATATGTTTCCTCAAGAAAAAATACGAAGTCTTTGACAGGTTTAAAGAGTTTAAGGCTCTTGTTGAGAATCAAACAGAGAAAAGAATTAAGGTGCTAAGGACAGATAATGGCAGAGAGTTCTACGAGAATGAATTTGAATAATTTTGTAATAAGTGCGTTATGGCAAGGCAAAAGACTACTCCATATACACCTCAGCAGAATGGAGTTTCAAAAAGGATGAACATGACACTGATGGAAAAATCAAGGTGCATGCTCAGTGGTGTCGGGCTAGGGAAAGAATTCTGGGCAAAGGCAGTGGGTACTACATGTTACTTGGTCAACAGATCACCCAAATCAGTGTTGGATGAAAAGACTCCACAAGAGGTATAGATTGATAAGGAACCTTCTCTGACACATATCAATGTATTTAGTTGTGATTCATATGTTCATGTTCCAAAGTAAAACATGAGTAAGCTAGATAAGAAGGCCGATAAGTGTATCTTTATTGGATACAAAGATGGTTTAAAAAATTATAAGCTTTGGAACCCAGAAACTAAGAAGGTAGTGTATAGCCGAGATGTAGTATTTAGATAAATGAAGGATGTTGTTAAACAAGAAGTCCTACCAAGTAAGGAAGAACCAGAGAAATTAGAGTTTGAATTAAAAGATGATGAGTCAGACTCTACAAAAGAACATGAATCAAAAGAAGAAGATCCTCATACTCCAATATTGAGGAGATCGGTTCGATAAAGAATGCTACCTGAAAGGTATACTCCATATGATTTCCATTCAAATTTTTCTTCATCTATTATTGATGATGATCCTAGAACTATCAGGGAGGAAGTGGATTCATAGGATGAAAATCTCTGGAAAAGGGCCATGAATGAAGAAATGGCATCTTTGGATAAGAATGAGGCTTGGGATCTAGTGGAGTTTCCAACTAGAAGAAAGACCATTGGCAATAAATGGGTATTTAAAAGGAAGTTGAATGCAGAAGGAAAAGTGGAGAGATACAAAGCTTGGTTAGTAGCAAAGGGTTATTCCCAGGTTGAGGGAATTGATTTTGGTGAGATTTTTTCTCATGTTGCCAAGTTAACCTCCATAAGATTTATGTTATCTGTTGTTGCTGCATTTGATTTTGAAATAGAACAAATGGATGTGAAGACAACATTCCTACATGGGGATCTAGAAGAAGAGATCTATATGAAGCGACCAAAAGGTTATGTTGTGAAGGGAAAGAAGGAGCTAGTATGCAAGATGAAAAAGTGTCTGTATGGTTTAAAACAATCACTAAGGATGTGGTATCAAAAATTTGATACTTATATGTTGGGACTTGACTTCACAAGAAGCAAAGAGGATCATTGTGTGTATTTTAAATTAATTGGTGATCATTTGATTTATTTGGTATTGTATGTGGATGGCATGTTGTTGATAGGAAACAACAAGGATATTATCTANAAGAAGGAGCTGGTATGCAAGATGAAAAAGTGCCTGTATGGTTTAAAACAATCACTAAGGATGTAGTATCAAAAATTTGATACTTATATGTTGGGACTTGACTTCACAAGAAGCAAAGAGGATCATTGTGTGTATTTTAAATTAATTGGTGATCATTTGATTTATTTGGTATTGTATGTGGATGGCATGTTGTTGATAGCAAAACAACAAGGAGATTATCTAGGATGTGAAAACTTAGTTTTCCTCTAAATTTGACATGAAAAATCTCGGTGCTTCAAATTTCATTTTGGGCATGGAAATTAAAAGAGATCGTAAAAGGAGAAAACTCTGTTTAAATCAGAGAAAATTTGTCGAGACAATATTGCAGAGGTTTAATATGAAGGAATGTAAACCGATCAAGGTTCCTATTCCTGTTGGTGTAAAGTTATCTATGGATCAATGTCCCAAGACACATGAGGAGGAGGAGGACATGTCTCCTATTCCATATGCGAGTGTTGTCAGAATTTTGATGTATGCAATGGTCTGTACTAGACCGGACATTGCACATGCAGTGGGAGTTTTGAGCAGGTATATGTCAAAACCAAAGAAGGATCATTGGACAACAGTAAAAAGGGTTTTCAGGTATTTGTGTGGCACTGCTAGCCATGGATTGTGCTACGAAGGAAGACTGGGATTGGACACAGTGGTGGATATACATGGATTTGTGGATGCAGATTGGGCTGGATATCTAGATCGTAGGAGATCTACAAGTGAGTATGTGTTTAACCTGTTTAGAGGAGCAATAAGCTATATGAGAAAAAGATAGGTTGTAGTGGAACTTTCAACTACAGAAGTTGAATACATGGCAACCACTCATGCAAGTAAGGAAGAAGTATGGTTACAAATATTTTGTTCAGATATTGGGTTGGTAAAGAAAGTTGTAAGGATAGATTGTGACAGTCAGAGTGTAATTGTTTTGGAGAAGAACCCAACTCATCATTCAAAGACAAAGCATATTGATATTCAATATTACTTTGTGAGAGACATGGTTGAAGAAAAGAAAGTATTGCTAATGAAGGTGGACACTTTGAAGAATGTTGCAGATTCATTAACAAAGTTTGTGAGCACTTATAATTTCTCTTGAGGTAGAGGATCCATGGGCATTGTTTC
>JASDQU010586303.1:99135-112115 GCA_032191745.1 Picea mariana | reverse complement strand
CTTTAAGTGATATAATGTTTTGATTTTTATGTAGGTTTTGAGGTTGACTATTAAATTAAGGATGATAATCAATACTAATGAATTTGCACTAAGTTATCTCGCTAAGTTTTTATTGAAAAAATTATATAAGGGTGAATCTATAAATATGCATCCCACTTTTTAGTGAAATGTGGTGATAAAAATTTGACACTTTACATATTCTTAAATTGAACCCCTCCCAACTCATATAAGCCTTGTGAATATTAATGTGTAGTTAAAAAAACATATTTTAAGGAATTTTATCATCTTTCTAATGAAACTTTAAAAATATATATATTCATGTCATTTAATGCATCAAATTCACATTTAATTATATCATTGTTCTTGAAAATTATTGGAAAAAACTAACCAAGGACTTTTCTTCCCAACAACTAATTCAGTGTTTAATATACAATTTTCAAAAAATAGTGCTTTACAAAGAACTTAATGTCTCCCACTTAAAAAAAAAAAAAGTGACTAATTAATATTTAAATTACATTTTATACATCTTTGTAGTCTCAATATTTTATTTCTCCTATTTAGGTAAAACCAAAAAATAGAAATACGCTTTTGAAAAGTAAATATCCATGAGTATCCAAATACTTTTTCTAATTTTTTAGTTGTGTAATTTTTAAGATACTTATTTTTCTTTGGAGGTATTCTCTAAGTGGGAGATTTTTTTTTATACAAGTTGTAGAATAAAATAAATTAAAATTATGTTATCAAATAGAAAGTAAGAAAAATATATGTAATTGAATAGAAGATTCAATGAAAAATATATGAGCACCAAACCCACCACCTTTCATGGAAGAGATGAAGAGATTTCAACTCTTGGAAGTTACAACTCCATAAAATCAAGTGTCTACTAGTAGGAAACTTGTGACTTAGCAAAGGCTGAGATATCCCAAGGTACATTGGAGTGAACCTCTATTTAGGAGGCATCTACCCTTCTAGCCTTATCAAAGGCTACAACCATGTCACTTGTGGGAATTTAACCTAGGTGGGGAGCATAACAATCATGCTACCCATCATCTGAGTTAAACCTATGTGACCAAATTATTTTATTTTTAAGAAATAATTAATTATTGTTTAAAGGAAAACTCACATGGAATCCCCTCCCATTTCACTAATAGTACCGAGTGTAAAACCATTGATGTTGTTTATGGTGTTTGAACCACTACAAACATCAATTTAGTCATGCAATTTGCATCAAGCTTAAATCACTCAACCACTCAGTTATTCTACTAAAATCTTTAAAAATGAATTATTGTTATTAGTTAATTTCCATTTAAGCTATCAAATTATCACTATTGTTTAGATTAAATTTATCTAAAAGAAAAAATAAATAAATAAAATCTATATTTACCATAGAAGTTATCATTTGAAATTTGAATATTACAAAGATTACATAAATTTTAATTTGGTTAACCAAAATAGTTTTTCCAACATTATGATCTTAGAAAAGAAAATTAATATTGTTAGATAACCAATGCACATGGCTTTCATAATGAAACCAATAATTTTAGATATCTAACCCAAAAACATCTTAAGATGAGTGACTCTAATGAAAACCACTTCCTTTTAACTTTTCATACTCTTAACAAGGTTGCATGGCAGCGTAGTCCCTGCCAACGAGGTTACAAAGAAAATTGTGGAAAATGGGGCCAAATTGTAAATGACGGAAGTATTCGGTGCAAAATGTATATCATGGAAATGTTGTGTGCAACATGTATATCACGGAACATGGGGCATAAATAATTGATGCTTGGCATGTAGAGCACCATTTATTTTTTGAAAGTATATAACAAACTACAAATTTGTTTAGCGGAAGAAAAAATTTGGAAATTTAAATGCATGTGTGCAACATGTATATGCTTGGCATGCAGAGCACCATTTATTTTTTAAAAGTATATAACAAACTACAAATTTGTTCAAAGTGGAACAAAAAAATTGGAAATTTAAATGCATTTGTCATATAGACTGGTCAAAGATAAAAATGTATGAAGACATAAATTTAAAAGGAGATAAGAAAACAATTTTATTTGAAATATGTAAAAAAATAAAACTTTGTTACATACTACTGGAAATTTTGAAATGTATATCACGGAAATGCTGTGTGCAACATGTATACACTTGGCATGTAGAGCACCATTTATTTTTTACACGAATTTAAAAGGAGATAAGAAAAAAGTTTTATTTGAAATATGTAAAAAAATAAAAGTTTGTTACATACTAATCGAAATTTTGAAATATATAAAAAAATAAAAGTCTGTTACATATAAAAATTTAAATGCATTTGTCATATAGACCGGTGAAATATAAAAATGTATGAAGACATAAATTTAAAAGGATGTAAGAAAATAGTTTTATTTGAAATATGTCAAGAAATAAAATTTTGTTACATACTACTCGAAATTTCGAAATATATAAAAAAATAAAAATGTGTTACATATAAATGAAAATTTCAATGCGTTTGTCATGTAGCTTGGGATTGGGGCTCCTCTAGAACATTAGAGAAATATGTACAAGAAACAAGACTGTAGAAAGAATATAGAGTGCAATACCTGCAAAAAAATAAATTGAAAGGTATAAGTGTTTGCCTACACTTTTTTATTTAAAAAAATGGAATAACTGGGCTTATAAACAAAGAAGGATGTGATCAATAGACTTACAGTGAGGGTACATATGATCCCTTTAGATATTTTCTTGCGGCTGTTGTTTCATTGATGTCGTTGACGACTGTCGTTTCATTGATGTCGTCGACGATTGCTAGAATCCTGGCAACTGCCTGTTTCCTTTCATTGGCGGCCTGCTTCAATTCTCTTTCGGGCCATTCTTCAATGTAGATTCTCATTGGGGCAACGTTGATATCATTCCAGATTTTTACATTGAAAATATCATTTTCTAATTCTCGAAAGTTGATAGAAACATTACACAGAGCCTGATGAATTTCCTCATTCTGTACTAAATGTTTGACTAGCCAGTCATCGACGCGAGCTTCATCATAGTGAAGGATGTTGTAAAAATTTTCTAGAGACAAGGCCTTAAATATAGCAACCTATTTATTGAATTGTTGCCTAGTTAAGGGAAATGAGTTTGCGATTAAGTCAGGGTCTTGGAATTCGTTGGTTTTTTTGGCTAAGTTTATTCTTGACAACCTTGTGAATAATTTATCTTTCTTCAATATGGCTTGTTCACATGAATGAACAATGAGATGCAGGTTCTTCACTTTTTCTTTCCAACATGCATTCAATTGACCGATCCGGTTTTTGGATGGAAGATCTTGTTCTCTTCTTTTTGTTTCTATCATATTGTTCACAATGGTGCCAAAAGGAAGGACCATTTTTAAATAGAAATTCTCTTCATCTTTTAACTCCGCCTGCAAATGTTGGAGCAAACTATGTGCCTTGGTTCCAAGGGAAGTGATGGTTTGTGATGTTTTCCATGCCTAAGTAACCAGATCCATTCTTTTCTTGATATTATTCTCCACATATCCTCTACAGGATGCGAGGAAGGTGGAGGATGATTTTACATTAGTTGCAAGGATTGCAGGCATGGCTATTGCCAAAGGATTGACAGGCAATGGCATAGAAATCAAAGCCTCTTCCAATTCCTTGACCCGGTCCTTCAGTCTGGCATTCTAGGCCTCGATGCCTCCAATGGAATCATGAAATGCATCTCCACTCGCATTTTGAAGTTGAAAAATTTGGGACGGCCACATGTTGGCAAGGTCAACCTCTGAACGAGATTTTCCTTTCTTATTTTTTACATATTTTTACTCAATTATCAATTTTTTGGACTGACTATCAAAAACAGTGCTCTCAAACACAAAGGATTCATCTTCGTCAAAAATTTTGGTAACGGATATGTCCATTGGACGAATATGGTGGATGGTGTCTCTGGGATGATCAAGGTACCAGAGCATGCTATCTAGATCAGTGTCAAGTTCCATGTTCTCACTCTGAATTTCCAACTCTTCCGCCTGTCCCACATTGTTTTTTATATTCTTTTCTATTGGAATCTTGTGAGAAATATCAATTTTAGAGTGAGGAGGGTCGTTATCTCCTCCTTCATTTGAAGAAATCTGAGTTTCTCCAGGATGTCATACTTTTTGGAGCATTATTTGTTGATACAACACTCTTGTCACTGGGGCCTTTCCCCTGTTGCATGTACAATTTAGTGTAGCTTTGCATTGTGTCTAGGTCACCTACATCAGAGGCAGGAGTGTTGTCACCACTATCTCTATTTTCAGGAAAGTGTTTTTTGATAAAACAATCATTGAGGCCAAGTGTTTGTAAATGTTGTCAAAAAATATTATAGGGGTCGAACCCTCTTATGCTTTCAGCATATCTCAGGTTGGATATGCTAGAATCCACTGCGAATTTCTCAATTTTGTTGATGTTTTTCAACACGAACTCCCCTACTTTCCAAGGAAGAGGAATGAACTGTTTTTTTCACTTCTTTTGCAACAAATGAAACCAGTAGTTGTATTGTTGTGCTACTTCTGCAACAAACAATATGTCCGTAATGTGATATGGAAGGAGAGCAGGTTTTTTGTGGAGCCAAAAATTCTTATGACAGTGTAATTATCCAAATGTTTAAGTGTCCCCTTCCCGTCCAAAAAACTAGTTGTTTGTTCAGATATGCAGGGAGCATCTTCTCCTAACAACAAAACATTGAAAATAGGCGCGAAGCCATTAAAAACCTCATAAAAACAATGGGAAGCCTTGTGATTCCACAAGGCCTGGTACCAAAATGTTACTGGGTCAAATTCTCAGTTGACATTCTTGGACAGAGATAGTTGTGGAAATCGATAGGAATGCGCTATAGAAAAAACTAATTAGGATGGCATATAAAATTTATTTTCCCTTTTGAAGCTTGACAATTGAGAAAAGATTTCATGGGAAATTAACTTGCCCCAATAAAAAATGGCTTGTTTGCTGACTGTGAAATACAAAATATAAAGAGCCATTTGGGAAATAGTTGTTGTGGACTCATGTCCCATTAGTCTTGGAAACAAACAAGAATCTTTGTGAAATGGATTTCTAAATGAACTAACCTAGAAGCTTGTAATATCTTCAGGAACTAGAAGCGGGTTTTCCAATAAATGGGGCAAGAGGTTCAACCCATTATTATGATTTGCTAGGACCTGTTTTCAATCTTCTCCTCTGATCGTCAATGTTGGCTTCGACAATCTTAACATCTGGCGCAATACCTGAGGTGACAAAGAAACAGAAGAGTGGCCCGCAAGGAATAATTCTTTTGTCTGAAATAAATTTATTGGCGCACCAAGAGACCAGGTCCTTACAGTCAAAAATGTTAGGGACACAGCCTACATCAGCAATCCCAGAGGTCCAAATTACTTAGTTCTTTGTGGCAGAGGTTGAGTAATAAGAATATGCCCTGGACCACTGGAAGTTTTGATCCTTGCGCCCCAAATATGTTCATTGTATTTCCACAAAACTATTGTCAAGATGATGCCATAGGTTTATGAGAATGTTGGTTTGCTCCAGACGATGGTTGAAATGAACAGTTAGAGCCGATAATGTAACTCTCTACTAAATCTTGGTTAAATGCTTATGAATGGGAAAGCTCCTCGAGTCTTTCGCTGATTAATGACAATCTGTATGGGTGGTGCATGATGAACTATTAGCAGTAAAGCTTACTTATTGCATATTTAGAAATGCGAAGGTGGCAGCTACAATGAAGAGAAATTAAGGATTGAAGGTTTTGTGAACATGTCAAGGCAACGATGTGTGAACGAAATTTCACGATATAGAAATCAACACACGAAAGGGATAATATAACCCCATGTAAATCTTGGTTTAATGCACATTAATAGGAGATATCCTCAAGCCTTTCGCCCATCAATGAAAATATATACGGTTCCTGCATGATGAGTTATTAGAATTAAATGTCAATAATTTCATATTTAGAAACAAGATATGTATGTGTATATATATATAACATTTTTTTTCTTTTATTATAGACAAGTGCGAAGGTCACGGAGACAGGGGAGAGCAAGGAAAGAATGGAAAGGTCTATAAAGTAGTCGGACGGGATTCAAAAAAGGGTTATGGGGATACTCAAGAGAGGCAAGTGTTCCACGATCAAATTTTATGCATCATAATTTTTTACTGCAAAACATGTAAAATGAAAGAGATCATGATGGGGCAATTCAGAGGTCCATTTGTATATTTGTGGGATTTTGGGAAAATGGCTAAGTATGGAATAGGGAAATGGTCAGGCGGACTCATTCTCAGAAGCGAGGATTGAAGTTTTAGTGAATGGACCAAGACGATGACACGGAAATTAAATTCCATGATGTTTAAAATTAGTGCTTGTTAATTGCATGCCTAGAGATAAGATCTTATATATAATTGCTAATTGCAAATCGCAAAGGGGCGTAGGCACAGGAAACAACGACTAGGAACTGAATATTTATTGAACCCGCCAAACTGACGATCTGCCAAATAAATTCAAATAAATGGAAAATATGGAAAGCAGACAAACGGGCTTCAAAATGGGGTGACAATAGTTCCACAGAAGACTTCAGAAATCGACGGTTAAGTTGTATTTCTCGGAAGTTTTCAATGAAAAATGTATACCATGGAAGAGGGCATGATAGGTAGACCATAATACATAAGAGGGTATGATCTGAGTCTAGTTGTAAATTTGTATATCGCAAAATTGAGGGTATTGTTCACAGGTCATGGAACAATAGAAGTCCAATCTAGATCTCGCCTACAGGGAATTAGCGGTCGGAGAAGTGTCTTGGTATGGAATTTCACATATATAACAAATTTGTATATCACGGAAGTGATGATACTATTCGCAGGTCATGGAACAGTAGAAGTCCAATCTAGATCCCACCTACCAGGAATCCGCAGTCGGAGAAGTGTCTGGATATGGAATGGGGAAGCAGTCGGTCGGTGTCACGATATAAGAGCACGAGTGCAAGCGTGAACTTGCAAGTACGTCGACGCGTGCAGCCATACATTTTTGAAAAAATGAATAAGTGACGAGAAAGATAAAGTTCAGGGAAAAGAGAAATGGATATTTGGCCAAGTATAGAAGATAGAAAAGAAGGACCAATATATTCACATATGTAACAGATATCCCATTTTCCTACGAATATATATACTTGGAAAGAAGTGTGAAGTTGGCGGGAACATAAAACAACGTCTAGGAATACAATCCATGAGTTTACTTGGTTTTTAGTTGTATGCTTCATCTGTCAATTTGTATATTGCGGAACTCTGAGTAATTTTTTTAGCTAGCTAGCCTACAAGTCTGGTTGTCAATTTGTATATTGCAGAACTGTGGGTGTTGTTTGTAGGACATGGAACTATAGAGGAAGTGCTTCACCCTTTAATATAGCTTCTGTGGTGCAAATGTGTTATGGCTCATTTTAGCAGTTTTCCATCCATAAACAATGGCATTCTTGAGCCTGCCAGCGTTGGAGCCCATGTGTCAATTTGTATATCGTGGAGCTCCGAATGTTGTTTGGAGGTCACAGAAAAATAGAATCACAATGTTGAGCCAGCCAGCACGCAAGTCCACCTGTCAATTTGTATATCGTGAAACTATGGGTGCTACTTGTATGACACAGAATAATAGAGTGCCAATTTAAAGAAAGGGGAAGCGCTCGATGGAAACGCTTGAATCCGCCAAGCCGCGCAACAAGGCATTTTCGGAAAAAAATGATTTTAAGTAACCAGGAAGAGAAACTACAGGGGATAAAAGAGTGGGAAAATAGAAAGGTGGACGACAGTTTTCGTAAGGGCGAATTGGTTTCAAAGAAACGCCATTTTCACAAAACCATCATTTTCTACTAATTGTCATCAAATGCATTGTTGAAGATTAGATTTTATTGCAACCTGTGAGTGTAAGTATGCTCTTGATACATTCTTCCATGATTGTAACATATTAACTTAAGTATTAAACTTCATTTTCTATGAATTGCCACCAAATGCTTTGTTAAAGATTAGATTTTATTGGAACGTGTGGGTGTAAGTGTGTTCTTGATACATTCTTCCATGACTGTAACATATTAACTTAAGTATTAAACTTCTTGCATTATGGGTTGTTATCATTAAAACTTAATAATTGCATGTCTAGAAACAAGAATGATGATTTTGCTGCAAGATTGTACATTGGTATTGCTATGTTCTATCTACATTATGAATAGAATTGAACATTGGTTTGAAACTGTGTGTAATCCATTTTTTTTGCATAAAAGGCTAGTGGATTGACATAGTACATTGTCATATAATTGTTATATGTTCCATCTTAGAAAAAACAACCTAATTAAACACAATATCGAAGAACTACGAGACCACCGAACCATGCCAATGAGAATGGGCGTTAAATCCAGAAAAGAAACAGCAACAAAGACTCCAAGGAAAAAAAATTTAATAGCAAATCCATTTAAAGAAAAAGAAAAACATCGAGTATTGTACATCTATCCTTAGAAATTGGACCCAGTTCTTCAAGCCAAAACATTGAATGTATCTTCCATAAACACAGGCACAGGATCCGCAGTATGTAGGATCCTTACAGTTTTCTCCTCCATGAATCATTCTATGGTAAAATTGATAGTTTTCAGAAGCTTTTCGTGAGGAAGAACACGAAAAAAAGTTGCAAGGCAAATGGAATAGTCCTGTACTGAAACTTAGGACAACTAGAAATTGCCTCTGCATAGTCCAAAAACTCAAAGACACAGGTTGCACATGCAATTCCAGAGGCCCAAGTTAGTCTATTCTGGGTGGAAGGATATGACTAGTAGAAATATGTCTTTCAGCATTGAGAGTTCTGGACCTGATTCCTAGAGATGTTAATTGTATATCCAGAGAACAGGACAGTGGTCCCGCAAGTGAATAAGTTTTTGGCTTGAAATATATCTCTAGGAGCATCAACATATAATTTCTTTACAATGAAACTCTTCCGCCCAAAACGGACTAATTTGGACCTCTAAAATTCCTACTTTCACGTTGTAAAGCAGCTATTGCGTTCAGCATCGGTTTCTTTTATGAAACTCCTTTTGGTGTTGTCAAGACTGCCATCACTGAGCCGAGAAGTTCTACTTATTATGCTTGATTTCAATTTTGGCACACGAGTGGGAACAGTCTTTGCATTGCCATCATCCATTGTCATATCATCGCCCATTAGATCATCTTCTTCCGACTTGAAATCCATGACATCAACCTATGCGCTAGCCATCAATGCAACTAGGGAGGTTCTCCGAGTAGGCAGGGTTGCCTTGGAATTCTCTAGCTTGAAATATATCTCTCGGTATACCAAGGGACCATCTCCTTTTTTTCTCCTAGGCGGAGGGAGATGAGTAATAAGAATATGCCCTGGAATAGTGGAACCTCTAGCCATTATGCCTGAATGTGTTTATTGTATCTAGACAGAGCTAATGCCACAAGTTAACAAGATTTTTTTTTTCTTGAAACGATGTTTGAAATAAAAATTGGGGGGGGGGATAATATAACCCTCCGCAAATTATGGTTTAATGTGTATCAATGGAATATCTCCTCGAGCCTTTTGCTAATAAATGACAATCTCCAGGGTTCATGTAGAATGAGTTGTTACCATTAAATCTCACCAATTTCATATTTAGAAAAAAATGCGAAGGTCGCGGTAACGGCTAAGAGAGATTAAGAATTAGAATTTTCTTAAAGGCGCCAACCCGCCAATGCACAAAAACATATTGCATCATGTCTAAAATAAATAGTTGGAAAGAATAACATACTTCTGTGAAAATCTTGGTTTAATTCATAGTAATGACAAATCTTCTTCGGCCTTATGGACATTAATGACAATCTTAACGATTCCTATAGGATGAATTACTAGCATTAAATCATAATTATTGCATATCTAGAAACAAGTATGAAGGTAGCGATGATGGAGAATTGTGACGAAGCATTGTATATTTCCTGCACTCGCCAACACACAAAACCGATTCCAAGAAATGCCCAAGTATGGAAAGCGATCAAGTGGGTTACAAAACAAAAAGGGCAGAAGATATACCCAGGAGACGTGAAGGTTCGATGGTCATATTTCATCTCAGTGAGAGATATTGGTCGTCAATTTGTATGTCACAGAATTTCGGCTGTTGTTTGTAAGTAGGGGAACAATGGAAGCGCAATGGAAAGAGGGAAATTTGTATATTGTTGAACTTTTGATTTTGTATATAAAATCATCAGACATTGGGAAAAAGGACCAAGTAAACAAAAAGAGAAAGCATACGAGATGAAAGGGGATTTGTTTTCTAATTTGTAAATCGCAGAAGTCTAGGTGCTAGTTGCAAGTGGCGGAACAATGGAAACACAATGTTAAACCCGCCTATGTAGGAACCCATGATTCAAAAATTTTGTTCAACATGAAACAGGGAAGTGGTCAATCGGGCTGGTGATATAAAAGTAACAATGGAAATCTGAAGACGCAAATCCACCAAATCTCGCACCTAGGCATTTTTCGAAAAACGAGTAAGTAAAGAAAGGGAAAGCAAAGAGAAAAGAGAAACTAGGAATTTTCTGAAAAAATGAGTAATAAACACTAAATATGTACTATAAAATATGAACACGAGATGTTATAGAGCATGTACGGATCCCACATTCCATACTTAGCCACTTTTTCGATTGCGGGTTCTCAGGCTGGCGGGCTCAAAATTGGGCCTCTATTGTTCTGTGGCCTACAAATAGCATCCAGAATTCCGCGATATACAAATTGGCAAGTGGACGTGTGGGCTAGCTCGGTCAACATTGCAGTGCTTTTGTTTCGTTTCATACAAACAACACTCGGAGTTCCACGATATAAAAATTGATAGGTGGACTCCAGGGCTAGTGGCCTCAAGAGTGCGATTGTTTACGGATGGTAATCCCTATTAACTATTTAACATTATCTAAAAACATTATTTTCAATACTAAATTATTAATATTAAATATTGATATTTTACAGTTTAATTAGACAAGAAGGTTTGTAAACTATGAAATGGGGAAGTGCTTGTTTGGGCTGGTGATATAAAAGTAAGTGAAATGTGAATACATGAATCCGCCAACTTCCTTACTAAGAATTTTTTTGTAAAAATGAGTAATAAATAATATGTTCTTTTAGAAAGTATGGACATGATATTTTATAGAGCATGTACTAATACCACATTCCATACTTAGGCCAATCTTTGGATCGTGGGTTCTCGGGCTAGCGGGCTCAAAATTAGGCCTCTATTGTTATGTGTGCTACAAATAGAACCCAAGAGTTATGTGATATACAAATTGACAGGCAGACTTGCGGGCTGGCTTGCTCAACATTGCATTTCTATTGTTCTATTTCCTTCAAATAACACTCAGAGTTCTACCATATACAAATTGACAGATGGACTCCAGGGTTGGCGGGCTCAAGATTTTGATTGTTTACGGATGGTGATCCCTATCAACTATCTAACACTACCTACAAACATTATTTTCAATACTAAAGTATTAATATTAAATATTGATATTGTACAATTTAATTACATAAAATTATTAAAGGATGTTAAATATCTTATTTCAAAGAAAAACTCGCGTATTCAAAAACTTGCATTCCAAAAATTTTGTATAATATGAAACGGGGAAGAGGTCGGTAGGGCTAGTTATATAAAAAATGGGTGGAAATTTGAACACATGTATCGCTCAAGTTCCACACCTAGAAATTTTGCCAACAAACGAGTTATACATACTAAATATGTACTTTTATAAAGTATGGGCATGAGATTTTATAGAGCATGTACGAAGCCCTCATTCCATACTTAGCCACTTTTTGGATCACTGGTTCTCGGTTGGTGGGCTGAAAATTGGGCCTCTGTTGTTCCATGCACTACAAATAGCACCCAGAATTCCACGATATACAAATTAACAAGCGGACTTGCGGACTATTTGAATTTTAAGGGCCTCGTGTTGATGTAATAGCACAATTGGACTTTGTCCAGTTTATATTCATTTATTACAATATCAAACGGAGAAGCGGTCGGTCGGGCTAGTGATATAAAAGTAATTGAAATCTGAAGCCGTCAATCCACCAACTTCCGCGGCTAGAAGTTTTCCGAAAAATGAGTATTACATACTAAGTATGTACTCTTATAAGGTATGGACATGAGGTTTTTATAGAGCATGTACAGATCCCGCATTCCATACTTGGCCACTTTTTGGATCACGGGTTCTCGATCTAGCGGGCTCAAAATTGGGCCTCTATTGCTTCATATCCTACAAATAGCGCCCAGAGTCTCACAATATACAAATTGATAGGTGAAATTTGTGGACTAGCCTGCTCAACATTGCACTTTTATTGTTCTGTGTCTTCCAAACAGCATTTGGAGGAACAATTAATACATACTAAATATGTACTTTTATAAACTATGGACATGATATTTTATAGAGCATGTACGGATCCCTCATTCCATACTTAGCCATTATTTTGATCATGGGTTCTCGGGCTGGCAGGCTTAAAATTGGACCTCTGTTGTTCTGTGCCCTACAAATAGCACCCAGAGTTCCTCGATATACAAATTGACAAGCGGACTTGCAGGCTATTTGATTTTTAAGGGCCTCATGTTGATTTGATAGCACAATTGGACATGGGCTAGTTTATATTCGTTTATTACAATATCAAGTGGGGAAGAAGTCGGTCAGGCTGGTGATATAAAAGTAACTGAAATCTGAAGTTGTGAATCCGCCAACTTTTTCACCTGGAAGTTTTCCAAAAATGATCAATACATAGTAAGCATGTACTCTTATAAAGTATGGACATGAGATTTTTATAGAGCATGTATGGATCGTGCATTCCATACTTGGCCACTTTTTGGATCATGGGTTCTCGAGATGGCGGGCTCAAAATTGGGCCTGTATTTTTTTGTGCCCTACAAATAGCACCCAGAATTCCATGATATACAAATTGACAAGTGGACCTGCGGCTTGGTTGGA
>JASDQU010586303.1:81628-92556 GCA_032191745.1 Picea mariana | reverse complement strand
TCGGTTGGTGGGCTGAAAATTGGGCCTCTATTGTTCCATGCACTACAAATAGCACCCAGAATTCTGTGATATACAAATTAACAAGCGGACTTGCGGACTATTTGAATTTTAAGGGCGTCATGTTGATGTAATAGCACAATTGGACTTTGTCCAGTTTATATTCATTTATTACAATATCAAACAGAGAAGCGGTCGGTCGGGCTGGTGATATAAAAGTAATTGAAATCTGAAGCCGTCAATCCACCAACTTCCGCAGCTAGAATTTTTCCGAAAAATGAGTATTACATACTAAGTATGTACTCTTATAAGGTATGGACATGAGGTTTTTATAGAGCATGTACAGATCCCGCATTCCATACTTGGCCACTTTTTGGATCACGGGTTCTCGATCTGGCGGGCTCAAAACTAGGCCTCTATTGCTTCATATCCTACAAATAGCACCCAGAGTCTCGTAATATACAAATTGACAGGATAAATTTGTGGACTAGCCTGCTCAACATTGCACTTTTATTGTTCTGTGTCTTCCAAACAGCATTTGGAGGAAACGATTAATACATACTAAATATGTACTTTTATAAACTATGGACATGATATTTTATAGAGCATGTACGAATCCCTCATTCCATACTTAGCCATTATTTCTATCGCGGGTTCTCGGGCTGGCAGGCTTAAAATTGGACCTCTATTGTTCTGTGCCCTACAAATAGCACCCAGAGTTCCGCGATATACAAATTGACAAGCGGACTTGCAGGCTATTTGATTTTTAAGGGCCTCATGTTGATTTGATAGCACAATTGGACATGGGCTAGTTTATATTCGTTTATTACATTATCAAGTGGGGAAGCAGTCGGTCAGGCTGCTGATATAAAAGTAACTAAAATCTAAAGTTGTGAATCCGCCAACTTTTGCACCTAGAAGTTTTCCAAAAATGATCAATACATAGTAAGCATGTACTCTTATAAAGTATGGACATGAGATTTTTATATAGCATGTACAGATCGTGCATTCCATACTTGGCCACTTTTTGGATCATGGGTTCTCGGGATGGCGGGCTCAAAATTGGGCCTGTATTTTTCTGTGCCCTACAAATAGCACCCAGAATTCCATGATATACAAATTGACAAGAAGACCTACGGCTTGGTTGGATCAACATTGCACTTCTATTGTTTTGTTTCCTCTAAACAACACTCTGAGTTCTACGATATACAAATTGACAGACAAAGTCCAGGGCTGGAGGGCTCAAGATTGCCATTGTTTACGAATTCTAGTCCCTATCAACTATCTAACATGATATAAAAACATTATTTTCAATACTAAATTATTAATATTAAATATTGATATTGCACAATTTAATTAGACAATAAATTTTGTACAATTTTAAATGGGGAAGCGCTCGGTCGGGCTAGTGATATAAAAGTAAGTGGAAATTTGAACACGTGCATCTGCCAACTTCCAGACCTAGAAATTTTTCGAGAAATGATCAATACATACTTAACATGTACTTGTATAAAGTGTGGACATGAGATTTTATAGAGCATGTATGGATCCCTCATTCCATACTTAGCCACTTTTTGGATCGTGGGTTTGGGGCTGGTGGGATCAAAATTGAGCCTCTATTGTTCTATGTCCTACAAATAGCAGCCATAGTTCCATGATATACAAATTGACAGATGGACTTGTAGGCTCTATGGCTAAACATTACACTTATATTGTCCCGTGTCCTCCAAACAACACTCGGAGTTCCGTGACATACAAATTGACAGAAGGACTCCAGGACTAGCGGGCTCAAGATTGCGATTGTTTACAGATGGTCATCCTATCTAACATTATTTAAAAATATTATTTTCAAATACTAAATTATTAATATTAAATATTGATATTGTACAATTTAATTACATAAAATTATCAAAGGATGTTAAATCATTTATTTAAAAAAAAATTAACGAAACAAAAGAAATTTTTTTTAAATTCTATCATCGCAAGCATAACAATGACCAATTTGAATTTTAAGAGCCTCTTGTTGATATGATAGCACAATTGCACTTCGCATAGTATATATTCGTTGATTTTAAATTATTCTAGGAGATTAATTTTCATCGATTTAGGGAAAATGCTAAAACAAGCCACATACTACATTTGCATCACAGCGCCATAGAAATTATCAAGCAGATTTGCGGGCTAGCTGGCTAAAAAATTCAATTCTATTTTTCATGTCCTCCAAACAACAGTCGGAGTTCCGCGATATACAAATTGACAGACAAAGAATACAACCAAGAACCAACTAAACTCCAAACAAGCCACAAGCAAGCTCCCAGAAGATTCCATGGAGCAGGTCGCATCGACCTTTGCATCAAACAATTTGATATACAAAGAAAAGACATCGCCGCATTCGTTTTCTGTTACATCTGGTACATGTTCCTAGTAGAAAACAATCAGGGCCATGAGATATATGGGGTTTGTTGCCATGCTTCCCATTTTTGGACTGAACAATCTTATGCGCATGCAATCCGAAGTAGTCGAGTCCTACGAACATTCATCTGAATGTTGAAGAAATATTATAGAGACACATAAGGTATTTTTTGTTTCCTGCCAAAGTTTGATATNATATATATATATATATATATATATATATATATATATATATATATATTCCCTTCTTCATCTAATATGGAAAATTGCATTGTCCTCATTTAAGGTGAATTTGTTGTGTATCTGAACGTCCCGCAGCATGTAGACACTGCTTGCCTTTTTTTGTAGATACGTTTCATACGACAATTCTGCCAACTTAGGAAGCACATTTTGTAACAGAGGTTGTCTAACTGTACAATGCACATTTGTGTTTCCGATGATTCGGGTGGAAGCATTGAGGGAATTTCCATATATATATATGGACATTTTTCACTGCATCGCAGACAACCAATCATATCATCACTTATGAAAGTGAAGGCAGAAGAAGGAGGGTTTCATTTCGCACATACAGGTTCAAAGGGGGTCAAGTATGCATTGGCTGAAACTAAAACACCTTCAACCTAGGAACACAGGCATAGGAATTAATACATTGAACAATATAATAAACAACTACACCCCCCGCTCCCCCCTTAAAAAATTAAAAATAAAATAAAACAGACCACAGAAATTTGTTGAAGGCTATTTGTATAAGATAAGTGAGGATGATTTTGTGGATGTATACACACAATAGTTGTAGAGATAGCTAGTTTCTTTAGATCCTGTACTATATCTATTCACAACTTTGTTACAAACGTTGCCTGGGTTGTCTGAAAGATCCTTTCTCTAACATCCCTTTTCTTTGTTATATTTTTGAAGAGAATAAGTTGAATCTTCCATTTATGCAATTGCTACTCCATTGACAAAAAAAAAATTGAATAGGTATCGAACAATTGTAGTTGCAACATGGAACAGTGAAATATTTGTGTAACTTACCCGAGATACATGCACATGCAAAAGTAAAGGATAAAACTGGATATGAAAAGTGGTACCATTTCCTTGTCATTGTCTGACTCTCCATCCTTTATATGGAGAATGTGCTGCGAGCCAAGTTTTCTCACCATTGTGACAACTGCACCAATCATTCTGATTGGGTAAATATCAGTGCTCTGTGCAAGCTGGATGATAGTCGCGTCTGGGAAGAAACGATATTCTAAACAAATAGAAGGAATTTTTTCCACAACACTTGTTTCGTTGAGTGAAATAATTTGACCACAATCACCACAGTCATATACTATTTTAGGCAATATATTAAAATTTGTAATGGATATCCCATTACCCGACAATATCTTTTTTGCATGTTTCTGGACAAGTTGTGTAGGAATAGTCAGTGTCACTGTCATCATGGCCTCCTTGTTTGTCATGTTAGCATGCATAATGGATCTACTTTTTCTTTCCTTGTCGAAGTTGGTGCTATAAACGACCATTATGTCCCCGATGAACACTTATCCAGTTCGACGACTCTCAAGCCCTCTATTGACAGTACTTTGGGTGTTACAACTCTAGACCTGGTGACAATTTTTTAACAGGAAAACTAAAGTGAATGGCAGTGTGCATTTTTGTTTTTGTATTCTTCTTTCACTGGCATAAATCTACAAGTAAACACATATCTTTGATGAACTATGGAGCTAGAGTTTTGCAACCACACCTCTTAGTCTGCGGACCATGTATTGCAGATGACATCAGAATATTCACCGTGACATCAGAGTTTTGCATCTCGCTTGTACTTGTCGACACTTCTTGTGAACTGCAAACCATGTATTCCAGATGAAATCAACATATTCACCATGCCATAGACGAATATATCGTCAAGGATATTTGTTTGGTAAACATAGTAAGGGCAAAGCGTGTGCATATTTACCTTTATCCTTGTCGGTCTTCTGTTGTCTGGGATGACTGACTTCTTATGCCTATGTCACTAGTCCAACTTTTTCTTATTCAAGCATGTGCAGATGAACATCAGGACTAAACAAGCATATGCATTGTATACTTTCCATCATGAGGAGTAAATAACTGTAAAATTGTATGCATATGATTTTTTTAACTGGAAAAATGTGTAAGAGTAAACAGGACGTGAGGGTGGGGCACCATGGCCAATTTGTATATCTCAGACCCCCGGAAGCCACGGGAGAAATCTTGAACCTGCCATCCCGAAACCCGTAATTGACAAAGTGGGTAACTATGGAATAAGGTAGAAGTGTGACCACAGATGTGAAACTGTTAGTTCACCAACCGACACACCAAGGCATTTTCGAAAAAGCCACTAAGCAGATCAATTAGAAAATAAAAGGGATAATAGAAAATGGAAAAAGTATAAATAGCAAGGGAAGAAAGGTCGATTGCTGCCAAGTCGTCATTTTCAAGTCTAATATTATATGCCCACACCCACTCTGTATATTTAATTTACCAGCACAGTTGGTATACCTTTTAGAATATTGTACCACAGAACCCTCTGTTGTTGCACATAACAATTCATCTTCCTGTCCGAACAACTTGTTTTTTCGAAGGTAGCAACGTCGAATATGCAATGGACATGAAGGCAAGTTAGTATGAAGAAAAACATGTAAAAGAAAGAGAAATAGGTATATTTACCCGACAAAGAGTCCATCGTCCTCTCTATCCATTCTATTTGTTTAAATGTAGCAATGCAGCGAAAACACAATGGACATGAAGTAGGTTAGTATGTAGGAAGGAGTGTAATGAAGATAAGTTATAATGATGACAGACATGTAAAAGAAAGAGAAATAGGGCTATTCACTCATGAAGAGTCCATCGTCATCTCCAGCCATTCTATTTGTTTAAATGTAGCAATGCAACGAAAACACAACGGACATGAAGTATGTTAGTATGCAGGAAGGCATGTAATGAAGATAAGTTATCATGTAGGAAGGCACACAACATCTGCATACAATAAACTAGTTGAACACATATACAGACAATAAACGAAATACAAAACAACACAATATGAAATAACAGTACAAGCATGCACCTTTCTATATCCTATTCAACTGATGAAGTCAAGACTCTGTCGTTTTCTCCAGCTATTCTGTTTGTTTGAATGTGGGAATGCACAAAACACAATGAACATGAATGGAAGCTGGTATGCACCGGAGAACAATTAATATGTACATACAATAAAAGAGACTCAATGAACTGTCTAAAAGATAGGCAGAAACATGAACCTTTGTGCTTCTCCATCCATAGCTGTAAATGTGTAATTTTTTTTTCCCTGCCCAAAATATATTACAAGCCACAAAATATCATGAAATTGCACAGTCGTAGCTAAACGATTTATAGTTTTCCATGAAAAAGTATCCATATATGCTTCTACCGATGGAAATACATGTTCTTTATCCTCTACACAGACTGTTGTGCCCGTGATACAAGATTTTTTTTTTCCGTGGAAAACTAGCCAGATATGCTTCCAGACATCCAATATAATTTTACAGAATATTTGTTGTACATATCATATCTCAAGTACAAGACAAGTTGTATCGTGGGCACACCAATATGTGTAGAGAAAAAAGAACATGTAATGTCATATGGGAACATCAGACCATACATGCTTTATAAATGCAGCCTGCATATGCTTTATTTTAACAAAAAAACAACGGATATTGCAATTTCACATGTAATTCTAGAACAATTTTGCATGCAAGTATTTTCTTTCATGCCAGCACTGAAGCACCAGCAAAATCTCATAGAAGAATAGATATCAACCTCGGTAGATAGGGAAAATAACACAACTGCATGTCGACTCGTGGGTGCAGGGATTGAACACCATAAAGCGCCCCAAAAACAATAATAATCCAAAAAAAAAAAAAACCTCCAACCACCGGCGCTGGACCCCAACCCTACAAGGTTGAATCAAACAAAAGAAAATAGCAAGCACCAAACCAGTGAGAAAGCATGAACAGGTCGAACTACAGCCCCAGGGCCCCAAAGCGTAAACCCGAGCCAAACAAACACAACCAACAACCGGCGAAGCAACAAACCAGTGAACAAGAAACAATCACCGAACTAGTGAACAACATATGTATATCCAACGATTACGAAACTGCAACCAAAGCACAAAAAGAACCAAAAACATACAACGAGCATGCCACTAGAAATAAGCAAACATTCTTACTTGCAAACTACAAACACTGAACAACAAACAAGGAATAGAAAATGAAACTATGGCATGGAAATTTACTTTGAAATGATGAAAGGTAGAAGCGTAGGTTGAATTGTAAGCCAAACAACAACAACAAGCAGCAACCGATGAACCAACGAAGAAGAAGCACTCACCGAACCAGTAAACAATGTATGTAGCTTCAATGATGATGAAATTTTATTGCAAGGCTAGAAGAAGGATGAAATATACAATGCTTATTCAATTGGCGATGGACAACAATATTGTAAAAAATCACTGCAACATTGTATGGAAAATTTCGAGGAAAAATGTACTCCTAGAAGCGTATTTAGATAAACATTTAAGCTTGTCAGGTTGTCTAAGGACCTTGCGGTATGCAAACATTTAAGTTTTCGGGCCTGTTGGAGGACCTCGCATCATGTAAACATTTAAGCTGTCAAGCATATTCAAGCACCTCAAAAAAAGTGTCAATACATTTCAATACAAATACATGCGCCAAGGACGTTATAAACTTTGGAATTATCGATCACTATAAATCTTGGATATCTAAACATTTCAATATTATTAGTAAAAATAAAGCCTTAGGGATATATTCAGCTAGTAGAAAATGTTAATACAAACATTCGAACTAATGCTAGCATTAATCCACCTTCAAGAAATACATAGCAAAAATATATGATTCAAAAAGACTATATATGATCAAAAGTTTGGACATGTTCCCATATAAAACATTGGGAATAGCAAAGCTGGCAATAAGACCTCTGATCTCTTATTCAATCAGATCAGTACATTTATGATACTTTTTATTATATAAAAATCTATGTTTTTCATTCCCTAGCTCCAACAATAGATATTATGCAAATATTTCTGGTCAAAGGACAAACTAATATGTAGTCAACGAATTATCGATCACTATAGTCCGTCTATGCCTACAGCAGGGACTAATAATATAGGACATAATTTTACTTAATTTAATCATATAACAACTCTTAAAGTTCTCCCCACTTACAAATATATTATGACCATGCTACTTTCATTTTTATTATGTTCAATTATAAAAATCACATTTTCAAAAGTATTTAGTTTAATTACCTTTATTTGTCCCATAAACTTTATTGTTCGATGGTAATGATAAAAATTATCGTGACTATTATCATCAATGAACTTGTTTTAGAACTTCAAGGTTTAGTAATTATCATTAACATGAAAGAAAAAACATGATAACCCATAAAAATTGAAAGGTACTACAAAAATTTCATTTCTAAAGTACAAAAATTCCATTTCCAAAGTATTGGATCATAAAAAACAAAGCATAATTCAAAGTAATTAATTTATTTTATTTATTTGTTAAACTAAAAATGGTTTTAATGAAGAATTATAACATATAAACCAAAAATGTTTTTTAATAGGAAGTACTTGAATAATCAATATCTTCAATTTAATTTAATATTAATATCACAAAGATGATGACGACATTACCCTCCACTCCACTGAGATCAACATTGGATAGCTATACCTTAACAAAGAAAAAATAATCATTTTGCTTTAGTATGTTGCTTCTATGATCAAATAACTTGGAATAAAATTATTACTTTAATTTGATTTTATTTTAATTTCTTCCTTTCCATTATGTTTTATGTCTTTTTTTTCTTTGAGTTTCATTGCAAAGTTCATTAGAGATTGATATTATTTTTTAAATATTTATTTTCTTTTTGATGCTACAAACAATACAATAGAGAGATTTAGGATTTAGGATCTCTTTATAGAAATTCATTTTTTTCTATTTTTATTGTTATTATAGCATTATAATTTTTCTATAAAGTTAATTACAATAATATTATTAATTGTGTTGATATTTTGAATGGATTGTTCTTTTAGTATGTCCTAATAATGAACGGATGAAGTAACATTTCTAGTTTATTCTCTCTTTAGTATTGATTGAGTTTTATTAATTTTTAAGGTTATTATAGGAATCTTTTCTTTCTTCATGTTAGTCAACTCATACTTGTACAATAAGTACCTTATGATAACCTTACTTTCAATGTGTGGGAGACTAGTCTCTAAAAGAGCAATAAAGGAGGGTGTTTTCTCTTTAGTTATGATCTTGTTTATTATATTAAATACCTTGATCCAAAGAAAAATATTACAATTGAATTTAAAGAAAAATTATGAGGCCATAAAGATATTGAAAATAAGAGAAAGCTAATTTAATACAAAGAAATCATCAACCCCAAGTTAGAAGTTTAAAATTATCTTTCTTATATTGGTAATTTAAAGAAAACATCAACATTGCTAAGATAATAATGCTCTCTTACAAGCTTCATAGTGAAATTGGGCATGTAAAAAAGACCTAAAACACCTTGGGAACATAGAATTATTTGTAACTTTGGTGACACTATGAAAGTATAGAATGGAAATAACTTTCTCTTAGAATGTCTTTCTTATACACACATTAGGTCTCAATTCTACAACTTTTGTAACACTAATGAGATTCATAATTTGTTAACTCATGAAAACAACGAGAGATATAAACAATTCTCTACAATCTTTTTAATTATAGAATTTTTTTTTCAAATAAAATTAATTAACCATCTAAATTCGTAATCTTTGATAGACCAAAGTTGACCTCAATGGATTGTAATCATCATCACCATCATCATATACATAACAAAACATATAACCTCCTTGACTGAGGCTAAAATCACCCCACTATTAAGCTAGCAACATACTAGCTACTAGACTAACTTATGTTAATCTACTATCTCCATTTAAGGTTCAAATCCCATTGCATGGGGGTTGTGATAGCTTTGATATCCTCTAGGGGAGTACTATAGTTGAATGGAAATCACAAACATCTAGGATAGGTTATATAGGGATGGATTTAGGAGACTGAATCTAGTATGTAGTTCTCATACAAATCCAATGTCTTAGTACATAATATCAGTAAAATGGTATGAATTCTCTATACACTGAGTACGCAAGGGGTTATTTTAATTGGTTGTTACTAATGTTGTTGGTCATTTGGATAATTCTGCACTAATAAGTATCTGATTTAAATCCCTTTAAGTGAGGTACACTAGTCTACATCAACAAACACCAATAAATATGACCCACCTACCTTTATTGTTACACACTCTCCTAATTTGTGGGGCATTATTTACTAAAGTTAGTTGGCATTGAATACATTAATATTATATTTGTTTCACACTCTCCTAATTAGTGCGGCCTTATTTACTAGAGTTAACATCTTCATCTCAAGAATATGTATAACACTGCAAGGAAGAAAACCAACGAGGCTACGACGGCGTTGTCACAGGAAAACACGGCATTCCATAAACGGTATTTGAAAAGGCGGTATTTATTTATGAGAGTGGGTATTTAAATTTGGTTTCAGATTAGGGTTTGATATTACGGGCAACGTACGAGTGGGGCATCGGCCTCGTTTTCTCTGTCGATCGACTGCCAAGAACAGTTGTATTGAACTTGTTCGATTTGTAACTTTGAACGACTCTGCATTTTGTGATCGCAATGTATTGATTTCATGGTATACCTAATCCTATGAATCTTATATCATGGTATACCTAATCCTCCACCACCTTCGCTCTCGAAGCTCCCACACTGTAATTCCCTAGTCATCTCACACCGACGTGGGGTGCACTCACGTCTGCTGATTTCCTGGTTAGTAGAGAAGGGTTTCCAAGTGAGCATCATTTCAATAAAACTTTTTTTCCAGTTCTCTTTCGGTTTAAAAAATTCATTATTCGGGGTTTCAATTTTGCTACTTGTAAGTTGAAATCTTCATCATAATTTGAAAAAGATTCAGAATATTTTATTATTTTATTTTATTGGACTTTTTCACTATATTTATTAGTGGAATCTGGTTATGTAGTATTAGTGAAATTTGGTTATATAGTTTGTGAAATTGTATTTTTTTATTATTTAAATTGTATTTTGAAATACATAAATAGATTTAGTGCTTTGAAAACTTTTATTTCAGTTTAGTTCTACAATCTCAACAGAGTTTTCAGCCATTTTTCTAAATATCTAATCAAATTTAAAAAATATATATATACCAAAAAATTTAAAAAATAGAATATTTAAACTACTTTTAAATTCATATATGTGAAAAAGAAATAATTAAAAACTATTAAATGAAAGGTTTTCCGGACTATGAGATTCATTTTGCTTTGTTAAGTAAGGTAACTACAACATTTTGACAGATTTTGTAAAATTATTAGATTATTAGTATCATTGTTGAAATTTTATATTTGGAATATTTTTATTTATT
>JASDQU010586301.1:33578-49791 GCA_032191745.1 Picea mariana | reverse complement strand
AAAGGGAAGATGAGGAAGAAAGGGATCGGCTGTTAGTGTAACTCTACGCTGCCGGATTTGTAACTTGACTGATTGCTTGTGAGGAGTTGGGATTTCCCAGCTCGGATAGGAGTGGTAGCTCGGCCTTGCGAGGCGAGCTGGGAGCTAGACATACCATCTGGATAGTGTGTGGCCCCTTTGCGGCTCGGGGAGCTAAGGGGGAAGTAGATTACCCCTAGCGATTGGCTGGGAGGTACCAGTGAGGTCTCGATGGTCGGCGAGCGGGAGTGGCAAGGAGCACGCGGACGACATTTGAGGTGGCGATAAGGCAACATTACTTGTCGTGCATCCTTGTCGTCTTGTTATTTTCATCATGGTTACGCCTTCTTCGTCGTCAGGTGGTGACGTAGAGTTGAATGTGTTTGTTTCCCTTGTACACGTGCGCACATACTTTTAGAACAAAAAAAAAAATTCACTTGTTGTAAGATGTTGTCGTCATGACGAACAAGAGATTCGTTACAGAAATTGTGTTCAAAAATACGATGCACTCAAGAAATAATTGTTCCATATATATAGATTCTTGTTCCTGAACTACAATCATACACTATGACACTAGATTATTCTTTGTTAAGTACAATGCCATATTCACTCTTTGCAATTCAATTCCATCTTGCTCATGGTTGTTTATATTTTATAACAAAATGAATTCTACCTTTTTGCAAGATTTCTTTCAGGAATAGATCAATCCTAAAGGTTTCTTTGAGGGTGCATATATTAACCTCAATGAATTGACAAAATGTACAAGGGATTACAAGATCAAAAGAAACATGTGTATGGTGCATTGACAATAACTATTGAACCAATTCATTGTCATTAGGAAGTGGGCAACAAATGACATGAAGAAGTTGAATTGATTGTTCAAGTGGCATGTAAAGAAGATGAACAATTGTAACTATCTCTTAGAGATGGGCCATAAGAATATGAATTTATAGAGATTGAGAGAGGGAGGTAGAAGTTTGAAGATTAGAATTGAGAAACGGTGCAATTATAGGTCTCTACTTGATTGGAAAAGACCACCAAAGTGGGAGACTAGTTACTTTTTGAGCAGTTTACTACACAAGTAGGTCACTCATGTCTTACACAAATCCAATAAGTTGTCAATTTGAAGTTATATTATATGAATATAAATATCATCAATAAGATAAGCATTCGATAACTTTGGTCAATATGTCTGAAGTAATAAATGAGTATAATAATTAGTTCCCATCTAAGACTCTTTTATTTCTATAAATTAGACTTTATCATCCAAAATGAAGTATTCATTATAACTATTCCTTTAGTCAAAGGGTATCTACAATTGGAAAATACCACCATAGTGGAAGTCATTGGAAAACACCACCAAAGTGGGAGATTGGTTCCTTTTTGAGGAATTTACTACACAAGTAGGTCACTCATGTCTTACACAAATCCAATAAGTTGTCAATTTGAAGTTATATTATATGAATATAAATATCATCAATAAGATAAGCATTCAATAACTTTGGTCAATATGTGTGAAGTAATAAATGAGTATAATAATTAGTTCCCATCTAAGACTCTTTTATTTCTATTAATTAGAGTTTATCATCCAAAATAATGTATTCGTTATAACTATTTCTTTAGTCAAAGGGCCTCTACAATTAGAAAAGACCACCAAAGTGGAAGACATTGGAAAAGACCACAAAAGTGGGAGACTGGTTTCTTTTTGAGTAGTTTACTACACAACTAGGTCACTCATGTCTTACATAGAGATGTGACCAAGACTCATGACAATATGTAGGACATGTGAAGCATAGGGGGAGATTTACTTACCCATTATCATTAGGTCTCACTAGATGGTTTCAAGATGTGTTTTGTCAATCTAGTCCAAATTTAAATGACTCTTGGCAATGAATATTTCTTTCTCTTGTTATGAAATGAAGAACATGGAAAAATGCAAAACTTGGCATGAATTACATAATCACGTTAATCATTGAATTTTTGAATGAATTTTTTGTTTGAGGCCATAACTAAGGGAGCATATATCATAGCTTGGCCAGACTCACTAACCTAAGGAATCTTGATAGATTGGCTAATGACCATTACATATTACTTAAAATAGAATCAATATATGAATAGATTGACTCCTTATATAAATACCAACATTAACAAAGTAATATAGATTTTATATTCATGGAAAATATCTTGAATCTTAGTGTTGATTCTTAGTGTAAATATTCGCTAGCAAACACTTTGAACCTAATCAATCTATGAATAGGTTGACTCATTATAGAAATACCAACATTAACAAAGTAATATAGATTTTCTATTCATGGAAAATATCTTGAATCTTAGTGTTGATTCACTGTGAATAACTACATTGCGATAATATGATAGTATGCATGTAACTCAAATTACATGTAATTATTCACAATGTTAAAAGTTCGTATATACATATTATCGTGTTTTCTACATTAGATCACACAAGTTGGAGATGTCATGTTGCTATATTAAAATGTACACAATCACTATGCTATATTTGGTGATATTTTGACTCCAAGCCTCACGGTTCAAATGTTCGTGGGTGCAGAGTGAGCTCTCAAGAAAAATTTCAAAAGTTTAATGTTATTTTTCACTCTCAAATTAGTCATAAAATTCGAGTCATTTTTATTGTTGAACAAGGATTCAAATTCATTTGGTTGAAAAAATATGTTCTCTTCGCCACAATTCATCATCACAGATCATGTTTATACAATGTGCAGTCATTTAAACTTATGAACAATACTAGTGGTAGGAACTACAATGAAACTCACATGCATGATGTAATGCCTATCATACACTTATATTACATTTTTGGTGACTGGGCAATAGGTTGATCAGTTAGATAAGTTTCTAATTGATCAACATATACATAATGAAAGAGAAACATTGTAAGTGAATACATTCTTTCAAAAAATAGACTTTTTTTAAACACTATAAAGGCAAATCATTCTGACCAAAACTGAGTAAGTTATTTATTTAAATTTCTTACATAAAATCATTCCAATCTATTTGGAACTATCTCTGAAATCAAAGTATTTCCATCTTCTTGACAAGTGAAAGCAAAGTCAAAGTAAGTTATTAATTACATTTATTTTCATTGATATAAAGAGACTAGCAATAAATAAAGTTATTGCTTTAAACTTTTATGTAATTACACTCCTTTCTTGTTTATCTTAAACTTATTTGTCTAGTTTTTAATTACATTTATTTTCATTGATATAAAGTTTGATTTGATCATTGATATTATTTGTAAGTTATTTAATACATTTATTTTCATTGATATAAAGAGATCAACAATAAATAATGTTATTGCTTCAAACTTTTATGTAATTACACTCCTTTCTTGTTTAGCCTGCATCCCATCCACAACGTATTTTTCATATTATCACTCATTTCTTTTCTTTCTTAGCTTGCATTTGCACAAACCTTTATTTTCAACTATTTACACATGGTTGCATTTTTTCCTAAAGGATTTGTCATGTTATTAATAGGTACAATTCTTAGTCACTTGTTAGAGGGTGAGTGTAAGTGAATAATGTTATCTTTTCATGGTGGTTTAGTGGATGTTGATTTAAATGGATGTTCTATCTTGATGGTTTAGTGGAAGTTGACTCAGAGGGCTGATTTGAGGTACTTCACAACAAATTATAGTGGATGTTGTCTTATAAAGATGATTAAAGAGGTATTTTGCAAGTAATTTGAATACATTGTAAGAAAATGAAATGTAGTAAATAGAATTAGCTTCTAGAATATATTGTTCTTATTTATAGAAGGTTTGTATGGTCATAGGAGCCATATGAGGTTTTCCATACTATATATGGTTCTTTATATACTTCCCATTGTCTAAGGATAAATTTTAATGTCTTAGGGAATAAAACTTACTTCCATGATTCATGGACCATGCATAGGGTTTGAAACGACCACCTAAGGAATGCAAAGAGAAGCTTTATCCCACAAATGTGATATGGAGGCCAATAAGAGGATTAGCACACTAGGAATTGGTATTAGGGTCCTAACTATGGTCCAAGGATGAACACTACCATCTCATGGCCTAAAAGATACTTTTAAGGCTCATGGACAATGCATAGAGACCCCATAAAGGGAATCATTAGCACCCGAGCATAACATGGGCACCATTCTGAGATTTGATGCATTAAGGATGGGTGTCAAGGCCCTACAAAGTAAATGTTTATCTTACAAGTGTCATATGTGCACCATTTCAAGGTTGTTTGCACCAAGTTTGGTTCTCAAGGCCTTAGAGAACTTTTTGAGAGTAAAAAAAATGGTTTTAAATGTTGGTTGGTTCCTTTTTATTTTTTAGAAACTAGAAAAAATGTGTAGAAATGAAAAAATTTTATAAGAAGAAAAAAGTAGATCTCTTGAGATCTTTCCAATGGTAAAAAAATAAGAAAAAAGGATGTAAGGGTAAAAATTCATAACAAAATTATCATCCTCAAGGGGCTAAATTGTGAAAGGGGTCTAATGTGTTATGAAATTCACACACATTATTAACACATGGGCATTCTATAATGCATGCATGTTATTTGAAATTGAATATGTTTTGGTGAGAGCATTTTTATTCACTTACATGATTGCTATCTTGGTTTCTTAAATTTGACATGATGGCCATAGTGGTTCAATATGAAAAAACAACAAAACCTTCATTTCTTTGAATACCTTTGAATATCATTAATTTTAAATAGGCTACACAAATCCATCAATAATGAAACTTCAAACATACATATCTGAATTTGCATGTTCGAAATATATAATTCAAAAAAACTATTATTGTTCATTGTTTTTTATTTATTTTTCTTGGTATACATAATAATTTTGAAATTTGAGGTCCTTTCTTCCCCCTAGAAATTTATATGGCTTACTCATTTTAATAAAAAATTATATGATGAATTACTATAAACCAAGATCTACAATCTTAAAAACAAGGTTTATTGTAGATCTTCAAGCACTATAGAAAAACATAGGCTTTCATTAAAGGCCAATTCAAATTATAGAAAAATAGATAAATAGATGTCATTGTTGTTTCTCCTCCACCTCCACAAGCATTGTTGTGGTGGATGGTAAGAGAATGATGTATTGTCTTGGAGATGATTATACTCCGAGGGAAATTGGAGAGGCAAGTGGTGCGTTGCTAGTCTGCAATTGAATAGCAACAAAAATTATACCCTTTCCTCAACTTTCTCCTTTAATTAACTATCAACAGATTACTACAAACATATGAGTTGTTTCCTTGTTATGCACCTATCTACTTGTTAGGGCTTGTAATATCCTAAGTCTCACACTTTTACTAGATAAGGGATAATTAATCATTATAAAAAAAACCATAACTAAAAATTAAACTAAGTAAAGAATGCTGGAAATGAATAACCGTTTATTTAATATATCACCTTGGGAAACTATAACATGTTTTAAAATAGAACATTGCTAAAGAAATCATTACACTCAAGGAAATTAAAAGATTAATATAAAATATATAGAAATGAAAAATATATATATATATATCAGGGTCAATCATCACATGTACTATTGGCGATATGTAAAAATTAATGGAAAAATTTTGATACGTTGATACCATATTTAAAAATAATATAATATTTCAAAATAATATATAATTAGTAAATGATAAAATTCAAGATGGATTCAAACACATAACTCAGCTAAAAAAATTATCAAAATAAATCTTAAAACCTTTCAAATAAGATGGGAACACCCACAGCTTGGCCACAAGGCTACCCCCTCCACGGCCAAGTCACAGTCCAGTGGACTGTGACTTGGCCGTGAGGGCCTAGCCCTGTGTCCAATCCAAAGGCATGCCAACAATACTAGTAAATTACACCAACAAACAAATGAAACTATTCATATATTCCATCAATTCTTAATTTGTGAATTCAGTCGAGCTCGGCATGCCAACTAAAATTAATATTAATTACGCCGAAAGGTGTATACCTATTGGAAACTTCCACACTAATCACTCTTTTAATGATGAAGTCGGAATGGATGAACATGATTTATTTAATAGATAATATTATTCGTCGTCACATATGTTGAATGGTTGTGAGGTGATATGGTATTGTCCTGGCAACTCCAAATACAAGCGTTAGTCATTAGTAAGTGTAATTAACCATTTTTATGATAACCTTTTCCTTTCTAACGTTTCACTTCCTTCCAATTTCTATTCCTGTAATGTATGCATTGGCAGATTGTTCATGGTAGATTGGAAATTGTTTCTATTCCTATACTGTAATTTTTCACTTTCTTTCAATTTCTATTCATGTACTGTGTGCATTGGCAGATTGTTCATGGTAGATCGAAAATTGTTTTATTCCTATATTGTATGCGTTGGTAGATTGTTCATTCATGTACTATATCCGTTGGGAGATTGTTCATGGTAGATCGGAAATTCTTGCCATTTCTATTTCTCTACTGTATGCAATTTCTCTCTATTACTATTTCTATTTCTCTAAGTTACACCACCTTGCAATTTGGCGATGGACATGCCAGTGGGAATTTTCATTCAGATTGTTGAAATTTGGGGTGATTGGATGCTTCGTTGTTATACATCTGAGTTGGATGGAAAATGCATACAGTAAAAACAAATAGGATTGTTATTTTGGGTTTACTTTTTTTATAATTTTAGTTGTTATTAAATATATTTTCCATACAGTAAAAATAAATGGGATTGTTATTTTGGGTTTACTTTTTTTCTAATTTTAGTTGTTATTGAATCTGTTTTCTCTTGTGTTGCAGTTGTGAAGAAACAAGAAGCACAAATGTTCAATAGCAAAGCTGCAATAAGGTGAAAGTGGACTCAACCTAACTAGAGGAGCATAGTAAGGTTTCCATTCATCAGAAAATAGACCACAAAAGTCTGTTGCATAGCTATGCCCTCTATCAGGTTATTCTCATCTCCACTGGCGTCAAGTTCTTTTAAATAAATATATTAAGGCCAATAGTGATTAAATGAATGGTTTCAATCAAGACAGGGTTGTTAATCATTAGTAAACTTGAATGGATCAAATTATTTACTGCATCATTTGTTGGCTCAATTATTTACTGAACTAAGGATTTTCATGGATCTTATGTCAATTAGAGTTTTCTTTAACTTACTGCCTAGGTAATTTTATCAGCCGAAACTTTTCGGCATTCAACAACCACGAGTTTGGGGCTGTGCTAGTATTAAATACTACAACTAAAATGAAAAAATTACATAAAAAAATACTACAACAATACATAAAACTATTAAATACTACAACAATACATAAAATTTGTTTTTACATAAAACTATTAAATACTACAAATTGCAGATTTCCATAAGGAGAATTGGAGATTTTTAACCATGAAAAAACTGTAATCTCAATTATTGATTCTATCCGAGTTTGTTGTTCATCATTTCCATCTGAATATAGATTTATATTTGTGAAAAATTATGCAGGGAATATCGAACACAGTTTAGTGTGTGGTACACATCTAGCTTGCTTGTACACAAGGTGGAAAATGGAAATAGAGAAGAAAATTTAAATATATATACATGGAATTTGAAAAACATAAACACTATATTACATAGTACCTCTTTCATATTTACTGAAAAATATTTACTTATCATTTATGGATCTTGAAATTGTTTTTTTACATAAATATTTCCCTTTTCTTATGCTTACTAAGCTACATAGAACAACACTTTACTATCCATGAAAAAATTACATAAAACTATTAAATACTACAACAATACATAAAAAATATTAAAATTACAACTAAAACTAAATACAACAGGGTACCTAGAGCTTGACATGACAACGATGCCAACCGCCAACACAGACCTTCGAAACACTCGCCTACCGCCAACACAGACCTCTGAAATGATGCCAACCACCAACACAGACCTCTGAAATGCTCACGCTCACAGACGCAATGCTCACAGATGCAACACTCATAGACGCAACGTTCACGCTCACAGACCTCTGACACTCTCACAGACACAACGCTCATGCTTATAGATGCTCAGATAGAAACACCAAAAAATTTTGAAAACTAAACAAATTCGATGTGTCATTGATATATAAATCATCTTTTGGCCGAAGGATAGTTCTGCCAAAAACTCTTTCGATCGAAAGATAGTTTGGCTGAACTATCTTTCGGCTGAAAGAGTGTTCGACCGGAATATCTTTCGGCCAAAAACATATTGCCGGATGGAAAATATCCGTCCAACTAAATATTTACATGCAAATCGAGGGTGTCGTTACTGCACCGTTCAATTTGACATTTTACTTTTTGGTCGAAAACTAGTTCGTCCAAAAAAATTAACTTTCGACCGAAAAATAATATTAGTTCGGCCGAAAAAATTGTTTTCGGAATTTCGGAGATCCGATTGTCACGAAAGTGTTACCCACCTCCGTGATTTCACCGCCTGGCTATCCACAGTCACAGGGTTGAACCCGCTTCCATACCATATGTAACGACCCCACTGTTATGACAACAAAAGCAACATACAACAAGCAATTTGTTTTTTAAGATGTGTTAGGAAAATAAAACATCACAATAGATAGTGACATCACTGACACTTCATTCACGTATAATAATGAACATTATTAAATAAATAACACGTCTCGAAGCTCAATGTCGGGTGGGGAGGGAGCCTAGGGAGAGGGACTTACTATAATGGGATTTGTCGAAAGCCGCTTATGTTGGTGTTGTTGCTAGTCATACTGCTACTAGATTTGGATCTTCTATCTATATGTAACCATAAACGGATTAACCGACTACTTTTTCTGGGATATCCTCTCCTTGTACTAGATTATGTTAGGCAAGGACAATAGTATGAGAAATCAGAACATAAGTAGTATGTCAGAATGCATGCAATAAATGTCACGGGGGGTGTATGTGGGAGGTGATTACACCAAGTATGACACAAGGATGACTCATCATCACCATAAACCATGATATGAATAGCGATGTATTAACACACTAATTATACATTTCAATGCGTGCATTCTACAATAATTATCAACGCATAATTATTAGTACAAATCTTAAACCTTCAACGCATCTCAAGGTGTAATAGAATTCTAAGGAAAACAACTCCTATAACATAAAATTACATGGTGCAGGATAACTTAGATACTAAATCAATCCAACAATGACATAAGCCAAGGTGCACATAATCCACTTATTAAATTTTAAGGTGCAAACATAGATCCACTTAACTTCTAGGTGCATGATTAAATCAATCGTCAAATTACAGTAATCAATGTCATTTCAAGGTAAGCATGTGATCCATTTGCTAGATGAACCTAAATGCTTATCAATCACTGTGCGCACAAAATTCAATCATAAGGATCTCATATAACAACATTGTGACCAGCGCGTTAGTAAACTAAGGTGTAAACACTTACACTTCGACTTAGTCCATGATGTAAGCAATCCTAACACCTATTCATTAGTATGATCCAAGGCACAAGATAAACAAATTCTAATCCATTATTCATGACATGAAATCCATAAGCACGGGAATTCTGAGGTCTAAACCAAATCCAAATTCTTAATCATGCATGTATCAAAAATAAAGGACGCAAGAACAAACAACCTTGTCATAATGACATGTCAACTTGTTAATGGTGCAAGAGTAGTTCTCATCCTTATTCCATGGCGCAAAGGTAAAAAATTTGAAACCAATCACACTATCACCTAATCGACATTAATAAAAGGCACAAGCATCTAACTGCCATAGAAATTAACATCAATGAATTTGCAATAAATAGCAATCGGAATTCAACATCAATAAAAGACATCAATTATAACCCTATCCAACAATCTAACTTGTTATGGCACATTCTGATAATCCAAGGTCAAGTCATGATGGCTCCATGCCTTCAATCATTGTTATAATTATACTAATCCAAAATAAAATAATGAATTGATTAATGATCATATCCATTTCCTATCATCTTAAATATATTATTCCATAGAAATTTCATGTTCAATATTATTATTATGATATTATGAATAAATAATTATTACCCATTGTACCATTATTACTATAAGTACAAGGAATAAGAATTTACCAATAACGAATAAGTACATTACCCTGCAACTGTAGATTCTACTGTGACAAAGGGATTTAGGGGATAATAATAACACATGGTCGGATTTCTCAAGACACAAAATCTTAACTCTCCAATTTATAACACCTGTCATCTTTAATTAAAGTTACGAAAAAAAACGGATAGTGAACTACCATCTATACACTAATGCCCAATAAATCTCTTTACTATGGTGATTAGAGAATTAATTATCCCCATGATTAAGATTTAGGAACACTGATATTCCAGGTAGATTCCTTTTAAAGGAAAAAAGTAAGGTTTCTTCATTCCTGAGAAGTTCCAAGCATAGCTAAGCGACTAGGTACCTCATCGATTAGGTAAGGGGCAGAGGAGAGTCCAAAAATCTCTGACAGAAAAATCAATAGGGTGTAGGGGAAAAACTTGGCTCTTTTTACAACATGCATTCCCCAATGAGACTATCGATCATTCCTGAACCAAATAGTCCGAGCAATTCCTTCTCGAACATATCGTTGTAATCTCAGAGATGATTTATTTTGGGAAAAATCATGGTCAATAATTTAGAAAGTAATGCTGAAATAAAATGGTGTAATAGTTAAGTCATATCCTTCATAAAGGTAGCTACAATGAGGTTTCCCAAATGTCGGTCACCTGAGACACTCATTAAAGGATAGATATGTGTTTTATGTTTCTAAAAAAAGAAGATCTTAATTGAATCAGTGGAAGGACCAGTCCTTGGTTACTACTCTGTGGATGGAGCTGAAATTCATAACTCAACCTCCCTTTAATGATAAAAGAATCAAAAGCTTCAGGGAGGGAAGGAAACATTCAATCCAATCTAAGAAAAAATTATTTCTTATGGAGAAAAGAAAAATGAAGGAATTAAATAGTCTTGGTGGTTGTGAACCATAGCGGTACAGTGGGGAGCATGACTGTCAGTCCCCACGCTTCTCACAGATAGTCTGGCCCAACAAGGAATAAAGAAAATAAAATCTCAGGGACACGAACCACCTAGAACTCGTAAAACATGCTTGTTAATATCGTGAATTGGAAAGGGAGAGATGAAGGGAGAGAAGGACAGGAAAAATGCGGAGTGAAGAGGAAGAATTTCGTTGAGTGGAAGTGTAAGGAAACATTGAGGGTTAAGACAACAACATGCTGAGTGAATGTTGAAATTCAAGGGAACTACAAGCTAGGCAAAACTTTGAACACATAGGTCACCAACCAAATTGTCGAGGAGGGACGAGTGAATTTTCCAGGAGAATCTCTCTGAGTGCTAGGTGAAATACCTAGCAAACGTAGAGGGAAAATAAGGGAAAAACGTCAGGAGGGAGCTCAAGTTGGGATAAAGTTTGGTCGCTATACATAGAGAGGAAAACAGAATTTACATATAAGTTGTACATCCAAAGCAATAGAAATCCGCTTCGAATTTTCTCAGGCAGAGCCTATGCACCAATCACATGCCTAGGGATGGAAGCCCGCGAAATTCGTTGAGCAGGAAAAATTTCTTTTCGGAGTGACGACAAATGAAAGTACTTCCACTAAAACTGAAAAAGGGCCTAACTATTGAAGGTACATCAATTCACAACGCAAGACAATATCCCAACATGCATGGCAATTGTTTTTATATAATGCAGAGGAAATATCATTATGGAGGGTACAATTTGGATAAATAACAAGGGTGAGGAAAGGAAAAAGGCGCTGAGAGACAACGATTTAATGTCGAGAGCATATACAGGCCAGATAGTTCTGATATGTTCGAAGCAGGGAACTTGAATCAATACATGTTGGGCTAGAATGGGAAGACATAGAGATATAAAACATAAAATGCAGAAAACAAATACATTGAGGTTACAAATTCAAACGGACTAGCTAGATCCACAACCTCTATCAATCCATCATTCCTAATCCAAACTCAAACATGTCAACTTTATTTTTAGTATGCGTGCGTGATCTAACTACCGAAATAAACATTAATCAACACCAATCAAGGCGCACATTTGGTCTTACCCACTTAATTTAACATAAATCATTCTTATGCAAGCACATACAAAATCTAATTATTTAAACATGGCCTAATCCATACACAAATTTTTAACTAATTTACCAATGCAAAATTTTACACATGCATACCGTAACCGACGGATGGACTTGTTGATGTTCTTCTACAGCTAGAAATCCTCATAAATCTCGCTTTCTAATCGTTAATACCTCATCGGTACCTCCCATCCAATGCTCGAGCTATTCTTCTTCCCCCTGAGCCCCCCGAGACGCAAAGGGGCCACGCACACAAACCAAAGAAATATAGCACCCAACTCGCCTCGCAAGGTCAATCTACCACTCTCTAACCAAGTTGGGCATCCCAACTCCCACAAGAAAAATATCGATAGTGTAACCTTACGCCTCCGAGTCGTGATCCATTCCCCTCCTCTGTCATTTATTTCATAGAGTTCTCTTTATGACTAGTTGCCAAAATGCACATTAAATTCGTTTATTAAATTTTTATTAGGAAAAATCTCCCCAGTACACTTGTCACCTGATCCCTTAGTTGCACCAAAATTTCATTTAATTAATTAATTTAATTTGTCAATTTCCCTCACCCAACTAAAAGCGTTTCTAAAAACGCTCCTCTATGTCCCTTTATTCCCTCACATTCCCTTAATGACTGATGTCTTTCTTAAATCTTAGTTGAGTTCATTTTAGGAAAGTTCTCTAATACTAGATTCCTTCTATGTTCCACATTCCTTTTGCATTTATATTCCTCTTTTTATCTAAGTTTGAATCTAGCAAGTTTTGCACATACACAACAATTAAATTTTTAGATAATTTAATCCTCCTTTAAATTATAAATTTAATTATCCCCCTTTTCTTTTCTTTATCCTCCCCCCCCCCTCCTTTATTAATTGTTTAATTAATTTTTTTAGTCCTCTTGTCCTACTTAGACCTAGGCTTCAAATTCAACTAGGCTTAGAAAATTTTTAAGGGAAAGGTTATAATTTAATAAACTTTACTTAGACAAATTAATTTAAGGTTGACCATGTCAATGTAAGATATTGTTTTCTAGGCACCTAGGTTCATTGACTCACCTGTTTTTAAATGGCATGACGTGCCCTTCAAGATGCACTACGTGGTCCAAGGGTGCCACTAGCCTTAGAATCTTCGTGAGCGACTGTCTCGGTTTTCCCTCACGACATCATGGATCTCTCAAACTAGGTAATCGTTAACCTATAGTTCGAACCATGACAGGAGTGCTAGTAGGTTGTGACAGGGTTGTTGCCACACCTCTCCCTCAATATCTCTGGTTGTCATGCATGACCCATTTACTCCAAATGTGAGTCTGATTAACAACCTATCGTCAAACTGCATCCATCAACAAAACATGTCAGCAATCCAAAATCAACATCATAATATAACAGTCATATGTCACATTGGCAATAATAGAAATACACAAACCATAAACAGTCCACTCCCTGACTCGATCTGGAGTTCAAGGAGGTCCATCAATGCCATCATCATCCTCAATCAGTCCAAATTCCTCAACACTCAGAAGAATCCAGTCAATAGCACATGTCAACACAAATATAATCAAATAACATATCATCATATCCACAACATCATCATAATCCATAAGAGAAACAATCAATCTATACGGAACCGGATCACTTGCATGCAAGTGACCTCAAAGAATAAGTTCAATCAGGTGTGCGCAAGAGAAAGATGTTACATAATTGAAGAAAGGACATATGTCCCTCCTAAAAGAATAATATAATTATATAACATAAATCAATAGCATGCACTCACTTAATGGATAACACTCTGAAAAATTATTAAATGCATTAATTAATTTAAGAAATGATACTATGGTGAAATTAAAATTAACTAATCATCAAGTGAAATGGTGAAATGAATTTAGAAATAATGAAAAAAATCAAAACATACATTATAAGTTGAAGTCATGTACTTTGTTTGGGTATGTGTGATTTATCTATTAGTATTTTCACATTAAAAAAAAATAATATTAAGAAATATAAAATGTGAAAAAAATGTTCAACTTATAAAAATAAAAAACCAATTAAAAATAAAAAGATAAAATATTGAGATTCATCATTATGTAAATATTTGTAATTTACTACATTCTTATTATTAGAATGATACTTTTTATATTAAACATATTTATCATGTAACTCATTAACTATACTTTTGATTCATACTCTCTATATTCTCAACAAACTGATGTAATTGAGGTGAAAACCTTTAACCTTTCCTAAAGTTTAAAGATTGGTCTATGTTGGTCATAAGATCAATTGGAATTGTAAATGATAAATGAAGTGTGTGAAGCTAATTATGGACTTGAAAACAAGTGTAAATTAGCACACCTTTGGGTGTGGGATAATAAGAAAATCCTCTTTGATACTCTCGTCACTTATTTTATCTTACAGGGACATGAAGTTTGGGGATGCAATTTTTCTAGAGAATCCTTGAGAAATATAGAGCATATTTAAAATAATTTTATAACTTATAATATCAAAATTAAATGTAATACACCACATTGAGTGCAAAAATATGATTAGGTACTTAATATAAAAGAACAACATGGACAACATGGATGACAAGAGACTCCAAAAATTGCTTCAAACTCCAGCTAGCTACTCAAGCTAAGGTTGAATCAAGTTGTGAATCCTTTACTAAATCATTGGGAAATAGAACAAGATGTCAATCATTGGGGAATATAGAAATATGCCAAGATGTCATTTTGCTTGTTTCTAAATTTAAAGAGAATCTACAATGTAATAAAGAATTAGAAGATAAAAGGAAGCTAAGATACTACAAGGCGGGAGTCAATCTTAATCTAGAAGATCAAAAGTAAAGAAAATAAGAAAATCAACATTCCTAGATATGAACCAACTCCCATGAGCTACATATCTAAAGTGGTCGTTTGATCATTCTCGAAACACCAAGCGACCCAACAATCTATCATCTTTGTGACACTAAGAGGGTTGAATATGAAAATCGCTTTCTTCTAGAATACCCCAAATAACATTTCATTTTCAGACCTTCCTAATCCTGCAAGTCAACAAAACTATGGTGATCTTGAAATGCTTCTCACAATTGCAAACCTTCTGATCTCCTAAGTTAACAGAACTATGGTGATCTTGGAATGCTTCTCCCTATATTTTTTTGGCACATAAAATTACATGGCACAATAGAACTTATATACTAAATCAATCCAGCAATAGCATAAGCCAAGGTGCACATAATCCACTTATTAAATTTTAAGGTGCAAACAAAGATCCACTCAACTTCTAGGCACACGATTAAATCAATCGTCAAATTACAATAATCAACATCATTTCAAGGTAAGCATGTGACCCATTTGCTAGATGAACTTAAACACTTATCAATCATGGGTAGAATCATGAAGGTGGGTTACACTTTCGTGACAATCTGGTCTCCAAAATTTCTAGCGGCAATTTTTCGGCCGAAAATTTTCACGTCAAATTTAACGGTGCCCTCGAAATTCGTGTACAACGTTTTTTGGATGAATTATTTTCCCGTGGTAAGCATATTTCGGCCAAAACGTTTATTTTTAACGGATTCCATTAAAAATAAGGTTTCGGCCGAAAAAATATTTTGGCCGAAAACTTGAAAATGGGACTGTTTGTAGGAAACTGTAAATTCTCTCCATCTTACTTCATCTTTGGAGGTAGCGGACTCCTACAAATACTCAGAATTTAGTTTGAGAAATGATACCAACATTTTAAAAAGAATCTACTTTCATTGGGTATAATTTGTTTTCATTTTCATTGTTTTTATCTAATTTTATTTAATTTTGTAAAAAAATCACTAAATAATATTTTTAGGTGAGATTATGATTTGGTGAAATGAAAAATCCATATCTCTAAAAATACACAACCGAAAATTATGAAAAATTTATATTCATAATTGTTAAACTGTTCTCTTCAAAAGGGTATTTTTAGATTTTACTTTTAAGTAAAAATTAAGATAGATACAAGGTGTAGAAAAACACGTGTTTAAAATCTGCAACGTTTTCATCTTGGTCAACTTAAAAAAATTCTAGAAATTATAATATTCATCCGTTA
>JASDQU010586301.1:0-11985 GCA_032191745.1 Picea mariana | reverse complement strand
TTAATTGTTTAATTAATTTTTGTAGTCCTCTTGTCCTACTTAGACCTAGGCTTCAAATTCAACTAGGCTTAGAAATTTTTTAAGGGAAAGGTTATAATTTAATAAACTTTACTTAGACAAATTAATTTAAGGTTGACCATGTCAATGTAAGATATTGTTTTCTAGGCACCTAGGTTCATTGACTCACCTATTTTTAAATGTCACGACGTGCCCTTCAAGACACACTATGTGCTCCAAGGGTGCAACTAGCCTTAGACTCTTCGTGAGTGACTGTCTCGGTTTCCCCTCACGACATCGTGGATCTCTCGAACTAGGTAATTGTTAACCTATAGTTCGAACCACGACATGAGTGCTAGTAGGTTGTGGCAGGGTTGTTGCCACACCTCTCCCTCAATATCTTTGGTTGTCATCCATGACCCCTTTACTCCAAATGTGAGTATGATTAACAAACTATCGTCAAACTGCATCCATCAACAAAACATGTCAGCGATCCAAAATCAACATCATAATATAATAGTCATATGTCACATTGGAAATAATAGAAATACACAAACCATAAACAGTCCACTCCCTGACTCGATCTGGAGTCCAAGGAGGTCCATCAATGCCATCAGCATCCTCAATCGGTCCAAAGTCCTTAACACTCATAAGAATCCAGTCAATAGAACATGTCAACACAAATATAATCAAATAACATATCATCATATCCACAACATCATCATAATCCATAAGAGAAACAATCAATCTATAAGGAACCGAATCACTTGCATGCAAGTGTCCTCAAAGAATAAGTTCAATCAGGTGTGCGCAAGAGAAAGATGTTACATAATTGAAGAAAGGACATGTGTCCCTCCTAAAATAATAATATAATCATATAACATAAATCAATAGCGTGCACTCACTTAATGGATAACACTCTGAAAAAATATTAAGTGCATTAATTAATTTAAGAAATGATACTATGGTGAAATTAAAATTAACTAATCATCAAGTGAAATGGTGAAATGAATTCAGAAATAATGAAAAAAATCAAAACATACATTATAAGTTGAAGTCATGTACTTTGTTTGGGTATGTGTGATTTATCTATTAGTATTTTTACATTAAAAAAATATAATATTAAGAAATATAAAATGTAAAAAAAATGCTCAACTTATAAAAATAAAAAACCAATTAAAAATAAAAAGATAAAATATTGAGATTCATCATTATGTAAATATTTGTAATTTACTACATTCTTATTATTAGAATGATACTTTTTATATTAAACATATTTATCATGTAACTCATTAACTATACTTTTGATTCATACTCTCTATATTCTCAACAAACTGATGTAACTAAGGTGAAAACCTTTAACCTTTCCTAAAGTTTAAAGATTGGTCTATGTTGGTCATAAGCTCAATTGAAATTGTAAATGATAAATGAAGGGTGTGAAGCTTATTATGGACTTGAAAACAAGTGTAAATTAGCACACCTTTGGGTGTGGGATAATAAGAAAATCCTCTTTGATACTCTCGTCACTCATTTTATCTTAGAGGGACATGAAGTTTGGGGATGCAATATGTCTAGAGAATCCTTGAGAAATATAGAGCATATTTAAAATAATTTTATAACTTATAATATCAAAATTAAATGTAATACACCACATTGAGTGCAAAACTATGATTAGGTACTTAATATAAAAGAACAAGATGGACAACATAGATGACAAGAGACTCCCAAAAATTGCTTCAAACTCCAGCTAGCTACTCAAGCTAAGGTGGCATCAAGTTGTGAATCCTTTACTAAATCATTGGGAAATAGAACAAGATGTCAATCATTGGGGAATACAGAAAGATGCCAAGATGTCATTTTGCTTGTTTCTAAATTTAAATAGAATCTATAATGTAATAAAGAATTAGAATATAAAAGGAAGCTAAGACACTACAAGGCGGAAGTCAATCTTAATCTAGAAGATCAAAAGTAAAGAAAATAAGAAAATCAACATTCGGAAATATGAACCAACTCCCATGAGCTACATATCTAAAGTGGTCGTTTGATAATTCTCGAAACACCAAGTGACCCAACAATCTATCATCTTTGTGACATAGGGTTGAAGATGAAAATCACTTTCTCCTAGAATACCCCAAATAACATCACATTTTCAAACCTTCCTAATCTTGTAAGTCAACAAAACTATGGTGATCTTGAAATGCTTCTCACAATTGCAGACCTTCTGATCCCCTAAGTTAACAAAACTATGGTGATCTTGGAATGCTTCTCCCTATGTTTTTTTGGCACATAAAATTACATGGCACAATAGAACTTATATACTAAATCAATCCAGCAACAACATAAGCCAAGGTGCACATAATCCACTTATTAAATTTTAAGGTGAAAACAAAGATCCACTTAACTTCTAGGTGCGCGATTAAATCAATCGTCAAATTACAATAATCAACATCATTTCAAGGTAAGCATGTGACCCATTTGCTAGATGAACCTAAACACTTATCAATCATTGTGTGCACAAGATTCAATCATCGAGATCTCATACAACAACATTGTGACCAACGCGTTAGTAAACTAAGGTGTAAACACTTACACTTTGACTTAGTCCATGCCGCAAGAAATCCTAACACCTATTCATCAGCATGATCCGAGGTGCAAGATAAAAAAATTATAATCCATTGTTCATGACATGAAATCCATAAGCGCAAGACGTCTAAGGTCTAAACCAAATCCAAATTCTTAATCATGCCTATATCAATAATAAAGGATGCAAGAACAAACAATCTTGTCATAATCATATGTCAACCTGTTAATGGTGCAAGAGTAGTTCTCATCCTTATTCCATGGCACAAAGGTAAAAAATTTGAGACCAATCACACTATCACCTAATCGACATTAATAAAAGGCGCAAGCATCTAACTACCATAGAAATTAACATCAATGAATTCACAATAAATAGAAATCGGAATTCAACGTCAATAAATGGCATCAATTATAACCCTATCCAACAATCTAACTCGTTACAGCACATTCTAATAATCCAGGGTCAAGTCATGATGACTGCATGCCTTCAATCGTCGTTATAATTATACCAATCCAAAATAAAATAATGCATTGATTAATGATCATATTCTTTTCTTGTCATCTTAAATATATTATTCCATAGAAAATTTCATGTTCAACATTATTATTATGATACTATGAATAAATAATTATTACCCAATGTACCATTATTACTATAAGTACAAAGAATAAGAATTTACCAATAAAAAATAAATACATTACCTTCAAACTCTATATTCTACTATGACAAAGGTATTTAGGGGATAATAACGGATAGTGAACTATCATCTGTACACAACACCCAATAAATATCTTCAGTATGGTGATTAGCGAATTAATTATCCTCGTGATTAAGATTTAGGAACATTGATATTCCAGGTAGACTCCTTTTAAAGGAAAAACGGAAGGTTTCTTCGCTGCTGAGAAGTTCTAGGCATAGCTAAGCAACCGGATACCTCATTGATTAGGTAAGGGGTAGAGGAGAGTCCAAAAATTGTTGATGGAAAAATAAACAGGGTGCAGGCAAAAAACTTGACTCTTTTTACAACATGCATGCCCCAATGAGAGTACCGGGCATTCCTGAAACAAATAGTCCAAGCAATTCCTTCTCTAACATATCGTTGCAATCTCAGAGATTATTTGTTTTGGGAAAAAGAGAGGTCGATAATCTAGAAATTAATCCTGAAATAAAATGGTGTAACAATTAAGTCATATCCTTCATAAAGGTTTCTACAATGAGGTTTCCCAAAATTCGGTCACCTAAGACACTCATTAAATGACATAAATGTTTTTTATGTTTAAAAAAAAAATGAGCTTAATTGAATCATTGGAAGGACCAGTCCTTGGTTACTACTCTATGGATGGAGATGAAATTTCTAACTCAACCTCCCTTTAATGAAAAAGGAATCAAAAGCTTTGGGGAGGGAAGGGAACATTCAATCCAGTCTGAGAAGAATTTAGTTTTTAGGGAGAAACAAAAATGAAGGAATTAAATAGTCTTGGTGGCCGTGAACCATAGAGGTACAGTGGGGAGAATGACTATTAGTCCCCACACTTCTCCCTGATAGTTTGGCCCAACAAGGAATAAAGAAAAGAAAATCTCAGGGACACGAACCACCCAGAACTCGTCGAAAATTATTGTTAAGATCAGGAATTGGAAAGGAAGAGATGCAGGGAGAGAAGGACAAGAAAAATGCAGAGTGAAGAGGAAGAATTTCGTTGAGTGGAAGTGAAAGGAAATGCTAAGGGTTAAGACAACAACACGCTGAGTGAATGCTGAAATTCAAGAGCACCGCAAGCTAGGAGAAAATTTGAACGCATAGGTCACCAACCAAATCGCTGAGGAGGGATGAGTGAATTCGCCAAAAGAATCTCTCTCGGTGCTAGGAGAAATATCTCGCAAACATAGAGGAAAAATAAGGGAAAAACGTTAGGAGGGATCTCAAGTTGGGATAAAGTTTGGTCTCTATACATAGAGAGGAAAACGAAATTTACATCTAAGTTGTATAACCAGAGCAATAGGAATGTGCATGGAATGTTCTCAGGAAGAGCCTATGCACTAGTCACATGCCCAGGGATGGAATCCTGTGGAATTAATTGAGCAAGAAAAAGTTCTTTTCGGAGTGACGACAAAAGAGAATATACAATGTAATAAAGAATTAGAAGATAAAAGGAAGCTAAAATATTACAAGGAGGAAGTCATTCTTAATCTAGAAGATCAAAAGTAAAGAAAATAAGAAATTCAACATTGCTAGATATGAACTAGCTCCCATAAGCTACATATCTAAAGTAGGCATTTGACAATTCCCGAAACATCAAGCTACCCAACAATATGTCATCTTTGTGACACTAAAAGGGTTGAAGATGAAAATCAATTTCTCCTAGAGTACCCCAAATAACATCACATTTTCATACCTTCCTAATCTAAGTCAACAAAACTATGGTGATCTTGAAATGCTTCTCACAATTGCAAACCTTCTAATCCCCTAAGTCAACAAAACTATGGTGATCTTGGATTGCTTCTCCCTATATTTTTTTGGCACATAAATAAGATTCTAAATAAATCTAAGTATTCTCTTACCTTTCTTAAGATTTGATAAACCAATTATAGTTTCAATGAACATTCATCATTATCATAAAAAAGTTTTATATAAATAAATAGACAAGGATATATATCCAATATAAATATAAATAACCAAACTATAAATATCTTATTTCTAAAAAAATATTATTACAATGCAAATATAAATATTTTAACAATATTCATAATTGTATTTTCACATATCAATATTTTTATAAATTTTGAGTTTTGATTTTTACTAAATTGATTAATCAATTTAGACTTGTCTTACATAGAAAAAGAAATTACACCTCATACTCTTTTTTTACCTGAATTAACATGAATTTATGTTGATATTACAGACTAATGTGCATGATAAACAATTTTCAGACCTTCACTAGAATGAACTTTTTAATTACTCTAAGTCTTTTTTCTCATCAACGTTTAGTTTGATAAACAGTTTTCACACATTCTCATTTACTAAACCAAAATGCTCAGAATCTCCCCCATTTATCTTCTTTCAAAGTCCCTGCTACTATCCCTACTTACCAAGAGACAATACCTAGCACAAGGTACACACAGGTTCGACAAAATTCCTCTGGACCTGCAACCTTCACAGGAATTGGTCAAAGGAATCATCCCCAAACACTTGGAGGCAAGACATCTGAGACAATACCTAGTGCAAGGTACACACAGGTTTGACAGACTTCCACTGGACCTGCAGCCTTCACAGAAACTTTTCAAAGGAATCGTCCCCAACCACTTGGAGGCAAGACATCTTCAGATCGACCATGGGTCTCAAAAAAGACTAAGAACAAACTAACTCTTGGATCAGATATTGGATTGGCAGAGTCAGTCTCCATGGCTCTCTACAGTCTGGTCGGTAGAATATCCTACAGACATCTTTGTCACTCGGACTTGGATACTTGGATATATATTACTTGGAGGCCCATTATGGGATATTCCCTACTCTCACACATCTTGGGAGGGGTTGGCTACACTTTCACTTCAAAAATCCTGAGGATGCCACAAAAATCCTAGATCGACTCTGGATTCTAGACGACAACAGCCTCATGCTTAAACGACGAAGAGTGAGCTTCGATCCCTCAAGAGAATATTTCTTCCTTTGACATATTTGGGTGCTTATACTTGGTCTTCCCCTTCATATTTGGAATCAAAAATCCCTCATGGCTATTGGAAACTCTTTGGGCTCCTTCATTAATCTTGACTCCAAATCCTTCCCTGGGAAAGATAAGAAACTGGCGAGGATTCTAGTGGAACTGGATATACATGAGGGACTGTCATAATCCTTGGATATAGACTGGTGAGGACACATTACATGCCAAAATCTAGACTATCGTGGAATCCCCTTTAGATGCACTATCTGTAGGCAGACCGGCCACTTGAGAAAGAACTGCACTGGGGAACCTAAAGAAGACCCTTCTGAAGATACTTTGCTCGAACTAGCTACAAATATAGACTCTCCTCTTGCACACAACCACCCAAATTATCCTGATCTACCTGAAGATGACTACACTCCTAGAATGGACACCATTACTGGTAAGCTAAAATCCATTTTTCTAGTTTTTTTTTCCTCACTCACCTCCCTAGAACTAGACCTCATAGACAATTCTCCCATGTTTACCTGGAATCTGCCTTCTCCTACCCCTGAGGTAATCATGCCTACTCCCACTTCTCATATACAGTCTACACTCATACAGAACCCTCCTCATCTATTGAAATCCCTCCCCATACCAACTTAGAACTTGCTAGTGTGCCTTTGACTAACACTCAATCCACCACTGCTCCTTCGACTAATACTCAGTCCATGAATTCATAACTTGCTAGAATGCCTCTGACTATTATCCATCCCATATCTACTCCTCATTACAACTTAAACACTCCACTCCCTTCTGCACACACTACTCTCTTGCCCTTTATCTCATCAACCTCTCCACCTATCACCTCCCTGGAGGAACGGGAACAATATCGTGGGCCCTTACATATTTTGCTTTCCCAGATTAACCCGAATCCTAATGTTCATATTCCTCTATCGACTCCTCCAACGCATGCATCCCCCTTGATTCACACATGAGATGCGTGAGCTCACACCTTAGATTTATCCTTTTATAATACACAACTCCAAGGAATGGAGAGAACGACTGCTCAGAACATTGCGCAGGAGAAATTTACATGCCTTCCAGGACTGTGTGAGTCATAAATGGGTGAAAACACCCTGGGTGATGCCTTAAACACACGTTTTCCATCCTACAAAGAAGTAAAAACACCTACAACCCTGCCATTTTTTCGAGGTTGTTATTTATATCCAACAGATGTTGGAGTCAGCTAAAGAACTACAGAGACAATTTATGAACCACAAGACAAAGATTATACTTGGTCCAAAGGACATGGGTTTGAACACTCTCCGATCAAAACTCGCAGTGCTCGTCGTAGGGAGGGCCTTACATATTTACACGCAATCAACATTTCTCACACTTCCACAGATATTGGGGCTCTTATAGGCATGAAAGCCCTAGTAAGAGAAAAGCCATGATCTTTCTCTCCCTCAACATCAGAGGGGTGGGGGGCCACCTAAAAGTTGCCTCTTTCAGAAGACTTAATTCTTGTATCTCTCCTAACATCATTTTTCTACATGAAAATATGGTAGAAAGTAAATAGGCTAGAATTTTTCTAAATCAGTTCTTTCCCAATTAGCTTATTTGCACAACTAATTCACCTAGAACCTCGGGAGGCCTGGTCGTTGCCTGGAATCCTGATCTATTTGACTTTCTTCCCTATCTATGTTATGGAGGCATCCTTTTTTCTGGTACATGCCACTCCACAAGTAAAAGGCTCAACCTCATCAACATCTATGACCCTTGTTCAGATGGAATATTATTCTAGGAGAAGTTAGAAAACATGGTGCCTCTAGATCTTCATAATCTGATCATTGCTAGAGATTTAAACCTCACAACTGCCATTGGAGAAGTTTCAGGGGACACAGCTGCTACAGATTCCCTGGAACATTTCTTCACCACTCTTTTCTCAGCTCACCACTTGGTGGATCTTGCATCAAATCCTCTATCTCCTACCTGGAAAAATGGGTGCTTGGGCACAAATTCCATTTCAAAGAGGCTTGAACGATTACTCTTATCAGAGCACCTCATCTCCCTGAAGGATAAAATTTGTACCTGGGTAATCTTTTCTTATCTCTCCGACCATGCTCCAATTGTTCTACATTTGGACTCAACACCTTCTAAGATTTTATATCCATTCAAACTTAATGCTAACTGGTTACATGAAGATGAATTCAACAACATTGTTACAAATGTTTGGAGGGACAACAATTTCTTATCAGAACCGTGTATACAATTCTATTTTTCCTGGAAAATTAGACGAATCAAAGCTTGTATTAAATCTTGGGCAGCTTCTTATCAACAACAAAATGTGCAATGCCTTATGGAACTCGACTCAACAATTCGGGAACATATTCTTTCTAAAGCCAGTGCGGGGACCATTGGTGTTGATTGTCACATACTAGAATATTTTGAGCTGGAAATTAATACACTTCTACTTAAAATCGAATCTATTTGGAGACATTTGGAGATAGTGTAGCAGATCAACTTGGCTAAAATGCAGAGACCTTAACAGAAAATCGCCAACTCCCACAGAAATAAAAAATACATTTGGGAAATTCTAGATGGAGATGGAACTCTGTACAAGGGGCAACCAGCTATAAAATCAACAATGGTCAAGTATTTCAAACCCTTCTTTGAACAGAATCCTACAACAAACCTTCATAGTTTTGTTTTAGTGGCTACCCTCTTCGATCACACAGTTTCGGCGGCTGATACACTCTCTCTGGAAAAACCCTGCACTCTTCAGGAGATCTCATCAGCACTAAAATATTTCTCTAAATACAAGAGTCCAGGTCCAGATGGTTGGACAGTAGAATTTTACCTGCATTTCATTGACTTGATTGGTCAAGATCTCCTAGAGCTAGTGGAGGACAGTAGACTTTGAGGCAAAGTGATTGGTGCGATTAATTCAAATTTCCTCACCCTTATCCCTAAAGAAGATTCCCCCAAATCCTTTGGATATTCTAGACCCATTGTTGTTTGCAATATTTGCTACAAACTCATCTCCAAAATCATTTCCAATAGGATCAAGCCCATCCTCTCTCGCTTCATTTCGAATTAATAGTTGGGGTTTTTGAAAGAACGATAGATTATAGATTCTATAGGCACATCACAAGAGTGTCTGCACAGTATCAAAACCAGGAAATCCAAAGTGCTCATCCTCAAATTAGATCTCAAAAAGCCTTCGACTGCATCGATTGGGACTTTCTTAGATTGATACTAGTGAAGATAGGTTTCAGTGAACAAACTATAAAGTGGATAATGAGTTGTATAACCAGTGCAAACCTCGCCATCTTGGTCAATGGAGAAGCTTCTACTTTTTTTTGCATCGGCAGAGGTCTGAGGCAGGGTTTCTCTCTCTCACCCCTACTTTTCACCTTGGCGATGGAAGCCTTGAGCCTGCTACTCAAATATGCCCAATCTAAAGGTAAGATTACTAGAATAAATATTTCTAGGACCATCAAGATCCTCCACCTCCTCTTTGTTGATGATGTACTCATACTTTCCAAGGGCACACCATAGGATTGGATGGAAATAAAAGAGATTCTACACTTATTTTGCAGTGCCACGGGATTGACTATAAACTGGGACAAATCCTCTTTCCATTTTGCAAATATTCCTTGCACCACACTGGACCAGATTAAAGACATCTTCCCCTTTACCTTTTAACCTCTTTCCACTGGTCTAAAATATCTCGGATATCATCTAAAACCTGATTCATATAAACCTTCAGACTCGAATTGGCTTCTTATCAAAGTGGAAAATAGAATTGGGCATCAGTGCTCGAAATGGCTATCTCTTGGAGGACGTTTTACTCTATTAAAAGTTGTCCTCGAAGGACATGTAGTGTATTGGATGGACCTAGCTTCAACCCCTGCCTCGGTTCTCACAAAACTTTGCAAGATGATGTTTAATTTCCTTTGGTATGGTTGTTCTGACCATCCTTGTCAGCATCTCTGCTACTGGAAAACACTGGCTAAACCGAAAAAAAAGGGAGCCTAGGGGATTCGCAACCAACTCTTATTCAGCCAAGCCCTGGCGGCCACTTCTCTCTGGCGTGCCTTGACTAGACTAGGGATCTGACACTTTGTTGTTCTAGATAAATACCTTAGACAACACTTAGTCAAAAGATGGCTTCGAGAAGAGACGACTTCCACTAGCACGGCCTCACATTTCTAAAGGAACCTGCTAAAAGCTAAGCATTTGATTACTTCATATATCTGTTGGCACCCTGGCTCGGGGTCCTCCATTATTCTTGGTCAAGACATGATTTTGGGATGGATGACTCAACATCTATTTCTGATTAGCTACTTTATGTACTTCACGCAAAGAATATCTAGTATCTATTTCAGATTCGAGCCAGCTCAAGATCGGATGCTCTTCCTGATACTTGGATCTCCAGTAATTCGCTTGGACTCAGCTCAGAAGCAGCATGCGGATGGAAAAATTTATGCTATAACCTCACGCATCTTGGCATACGACTTACAAAAACAGAAGATCGCCTTCACTGGTCAAGGGGTGATAGATCAGGTAAGCTCACGACCCAAAATATATATGCTTCCATTGCAAATTCGATTTGGCCCACTAACATTGCTGGTTGGAAAATCACTTCTGGTCTTGGCGCATCCTGCACAAGATCGAATTTTTTATCTGGTTGTTGTCTGAAAACAAGCTAAACACTTGGGACACTCTCTTGAGAAAGGGTTGGTCGGTTACAAATTTTTGCCATCTCTGCCATCTGGATTCTGAAATTACTGAACATATATTCATCAACTAGCAATTTACAAAAGAAGTTTGGTCAAAAATCTCTCTAGCACTTAATTTGCACACCATCTCACTTGGTGCAAATTTTGCAAATTGCTTTATATCGTGGGCACAAAAAGAGCGCTTGCACATTCATCTACCGCCTCTAATCTGCTGGATTGTTTGGATGGTTAGGCATGCGACTATTTTTGAAAACACATTTCCTTCTACATTTGCAGCAGCTAACAAATCCCTTGGACTCTACTACTCCTGGAATGATTCTCATGGAAACAAGATAAAACATCCCTGCGACATTCTGATTCCTGAGCTTTAAGATATTACTACAGGCTGGTTCAATGATGCAACAACAACAAATGGACTTCAGAGTAGAGCTGCAGGACTCATTAAAATCTCACAAAACACTTATTACAAGTGGACTTTCAACTGTGGCCTAGGCACCAATACCAGGGCATAACGTTTGGGTGTGTGGGCCACACTATTTTTGGGCTCTAGACTCTATATAGATGTCCTTCAGGTTCTTGGAGATTCCATAATCGTCATTGAGTGGTTGAACAATAAAGGAAATCTTCAAGTGGTCTCCCTCCTTGCATGGATAGACAAAATTAGGCATTTACAGTCTGCATACAAAAAGCTCAGCCATATTCATATACATCGTGAGCATAATCACGCTGTTAACCATCTATCAAAGGCAACACTTCAGAAACCATTGGGAGTCATCTCTTACAATCTTTGGATAGAAGGACACGAAGACCCCCCTCTTTCTATCTTTGCACTAACATCAGTGTTATTAACCTCCTTCTTCAACGGGCTTTCAGGCTCTCTTTCTTCATCAATATCTGTGTTGCTCTCTCCACAACCCTTCAATAGTTTTGTATTGACCCTTCCCTACTTCTTATTATCATTTGAACTTTCACCCCAAGCTCGTTGAAAGAGCGCCAATGATAAAAGTTACAAATTACTCCACTT
>JASDQU010586300.1:33837-49878 GCA_032191745.1 Picea mariana | reverse complement strand
TCCTTAGGGTTTATACATTCTCTCCAGGGTGCACTTTGATTAGTGTAGGAAGAATGGCCTAGGGTGGGGAATGGTCCAGGTTCAGAAGACATGACATTAGTCTTCCTTGCTTGAGAATAATAGTCCACATATCTCATTATTCTACTCTGAGGGCAGATATTCTTTCAGATCTCACAGATGTGAGTGAAAGATTGGCCCAGATAATTCAATTTATATCATAACATTGTTTTTGTGCAGGTTGATATCAGATGATTGTTATAAAGAATGTATGACAGTAGATGTATACTACCGTGGTGGATGTGTTCCACTGTTTGTGACTATATGTTGCTAATCAAGTACTTGTGTATTACTTGGTGTGGTAGTGTACCACTGGATTGTAGTTATGTACTACTATGGATAGACACATTTGTGTTCTATTTTGTTCGGATTGCCTTGAAGACTATCAACAATTTATTGGAAATAATTATCAGCTAGATGAATGACGAACATAGATTTTCCAGACAGAAAATGGTTTAGAACATTTACTCTTCTAGATTAGAAGAATGGCTCTTGTATCACTCTGTGGAGTGAGCATCATGTCTGATTACTCAGATAGAGTATGATTTCGAGAGATGGTGCAGATGATGATGATGATGGTGCTCATGATCTAGTCATCATCTAGCCTATATAACTATGTTGATGCTACCGGGTGAATGGCATGTTTTGTGCTCAAGACCATTACCTGTAATACCTCCCTAGCTAGGAGGGAGTGTTGATATTATGGTAGTTGCGGGAGGTATATACCTCCACGTGTAAACTTGACAAGGATATAATACTTCGAGAAGCAAGAAGAAACCCTAATGAGTTGGCTAATAAGCCTAGAAGACTTGTCGGCTCAAGAAGATAATTTATATTAGGTTATTAGCCGCCAAGAGAAGAAGTCGACCAGAAATAATAATATATACTCAACAAACAGATACCCAGAATGAGAAGTCGGCCCAAGCAATTAGCCAGAATTAGTATAAATACAAGAGGTCGGTTCTCATTCTGGCAGGCAGTCTTAGAATTGCAGAGCAGCACTTGTGCACACTGCAGTTGCCCAGTTTCTACGCAGGTTTGGAGGAGAGCTGTCGTTGCAGCTAGCAGTTACACTTGGACTATCTCTTGACTAGGGTTTGGACTATCTGATCAACTCTTGTTGGTGCGCTATCCTTTGGGAAAGGTGTGCTACCCTTTGTTTGGCTATCTAACCTAGGGTTTGCTTCCGGAGTGATTCTTTGTCAAGGTTAAGGTGCTCAGAGGGTGGCTTCAGCCTATGGTTGGGTGACAATAGAGATATTGTCAATGGTAAAACGAGCACATCCATTATATTCTAAAAAATTTTGGTAAGAAACTCCACAACAAATGTGCTCAGAGGAGACAAGAGAGGAGAAGCAACATAGATGCAAGGACAATTAACAATATCAATGCCAAAGCAATGATAACAGTGCATGGTATGGTGTTAATAAACTTGTTATGCAACAATCCCATGGCTTCACACACATCTGAAGCATAAGTAACATACCACTCCTTCTCCCACTTCATCTAGTGTTAGGGAGGATCGTCAATTTCTTTCCCACAATCTTAGCTCGTGCATACGTTTTCTCAACACTATCAACTCGGTGTCCATGCTGTTGGGGCCTTCTACAATGAATTTTGTTTTAAGAATTACAGTTAAAGATATTTTGAATTTTGTCCAACAGAGAAACAACTAGAAGAATGATATAGGTTATTAGTGTAGCAATCAGAAACATATTTTTGGGTGGATTTTTTTTATAAGTTTGGGAAGATTTTTGAAGGATTATGGGAATGATAAATCTTGATTGTTGAAATAACAGTACGAGTAAAAATGGAAAAATCCATTTACATCGAAAATCCTTCTCAATTCAGTATCCATTTATGAAAAGTAGAAATCTGCAAATGAACAATTTAAAGTACCTGACCCAAATCGGTCGTTGCCCCCAGAGCTCATAGATTTAATGGGATGTCTTTTCTTCGTCATGTGATTTTGGGAAGCTTGTGATTTATTGTCTGATCTTAGAATATTTGTCTCAAGAGGCAATAATCCACACAGAGCATGCTCAGCCACAGTAGCTTTTTCCATGATAGTAGCATGCATTACATCCATTAATGTTTCTATACAGGTGTATAATAATTTGCCGTGAACTTGAATGTTGTGGAGAATAATATATTTATTTGTAAGCAACAGATTGCGTGTGATCGAATCCACCGACTCCCATGGCAAACCCATGTCGAGAATGGCACAAGAAATTGTTGCCCCGCACATGTACTACACGCTAGCTTATCCTTCCAAGTATCACATCTATGTTCAACACATACTTTTTGGTTGTTTTTTCGTGTATATATCATCACACATACACAGATATAGAGCTAAACATCTTATCCATCCATGTTCAACACATACTTTCGAGGTTTTTGGTGTATATATCGTCAACACATATACATATCCAGACAAATAAACAAAGAGATAAACATCTTACCCATCCACATAACTAAATGTATCTGATTAAGTTTGTTTGTCACATTCATTTTGTACATCTGATTCTTTGTGTTCTCTGCAATGCAATGGATTCTTTGAATAATCTTTACCACATGTGTCCAAAAATAATGAAATATTGTACTATATGTCTTTTTAGATTGATTTTCATCTTGAATTTAACAAGTTTGGACAAGGGAGAAATCCTTTTAAGACTTCATATCTTTGTATTTTCATGTTGATTAATAAATATGAATTTAGTTTCTAATGTATGTTATAAAGAAACATAGACGGAGTACTAAGGCAAACATAAATTTTTTTTTTTCCCAAATGAAGTTAATAGAATATTTTCTTAATAATTTGTTAAATTTGTGAATAATTTTAGATATATATGAACATTAAGAAAATGTTAAAAATTGATTTAATTTTTTGCAAAGAAGGTAAAGAGGAGATGTTTTTTTAAGGGGTAAGTATCTAGATGGTATTAATTATGAACAAAATTTACAGGTAAGGTAATGTTGTTCCAAGCCCAAAGAGACTATGATAGTCTCTTGGGATCAAAACCACAAAAAATAATCCTACCCTGAGGGGAAACCAGGCTAGAGAATGTAGCATATGTCTTAAAACCTTAAAATCATAAATCCTAGGAGGTTTGTGTCCACTATTACATTTCGCTACATCATCAGAAACTAGATAAAAAAATGAAGCATAGCTGACAACACAACGCCGAGTGATAAAGTTCCTAGTAGAGACAATCGGGTTACCCAACCCCGAAGTACAAGAGAAGCTACAAGGACTAAGTCACATTGACCTAGTCTTGTCATAGATGCAAATGGAAATATTGCAAGGTCTACACACAGGGATCACATAGGAACTATGTCTTTGAGTAGACACCACAACTAGTGAATTAGATGAAGCAGAATTTGAGAAGACAAAACTATAGAATCAATGGGTTGCTGCGGTACATGAAAAGCGCGTAGAAGAACACCAAGTGGAACTCACGGTCAAAGAGACGAGCGAGGCTGAAGGAAAGGCATAGAAAGCCTTGAAAGTGAAGAGAGAGGAAAAATTAAGGGCTGAGAAAGCCTTGAAAGAGAAATACGAAGTTAAAGCAAAGGCCAACAAAGCTTTGAAGGAAAAGGACGAAGTCAAACGATTGGCAGAAAAAATCCAAGCGACAGTCCAGATCTTATACAAATAATTCCCAGAAGTACCATTGGTAGTAGAGGCCACAGTAGAAGAGCACGTATCCAAGATAAGCACAGTCATCAAGGGACTCTGGAACAAGATCACTGAGTTGGAACTGCTGTTATAGAAATATTCCCCTACAGACAAGTGAACTTTCCCTTAGATTACTCACCCTTATACCAAGACATAAACAATTATTTGGACACTACCATTCCTATAAAATCATTTTTCTTATCGAAAAAGAAAGGAGAAGGTAAATTAGGATGTACTTTTTTTTTCCTAGCTGCACCTATCCGCAAGCTTGATCCAAATCCTAACACAAATCAATACCTGCAATGAACAACAAGAAACAAGCGACTTCCTTCTAGTCTAATGGATTAGACAAAGCAAATTCATCTATGCAAATCGAGTTAAACATAGAGAGGCACATGAAACCACATACTTGAAGGAAATAGGCCAAGTATATTAGATGAGAACTTCAAGAATAAAATTACAATCTTCATATGATGTTGCAGCAACCTCTCCAAGTCCTCCTTGTCCAACCCTTGCTCGAAAGATCCACAATCAAAATAACAATGCTTTGCTGATTTTATCCTCTTTGTTTACCATGGGAATGCCTCCATTTATAGGCTTTGAGAGGCTCAACTACCTTGGGTATATTTGGAATTAGTTGAGGATATGGCTCCAATAGTTATGATATCTTCCTTATATGCAACCCTAGAGTTAGATTTGAGCCAAACCAACTCGATCCATCCATAGCTGTTTTTAGAAGAAAATGAGATTTCTTCCAAGATTTCCTCAACCAACTCAGCACTCCCTTAGAGTGGGGAACAAAGTGCTACAAATCTCCCCCTGAGATGGAAAAGGAGCATTAGCGCTCTCTATGTATGAGCAGGGGAGTGTTGTTCTTCCAAAAATTTACCAAAATGAACAATTCCCTAGAAAAACATTTGTTCCGACTATCAAATGATGGGGCTTGTTTTTCTAACATGTTTTAGGGTTTGTAGCAAGTGTTTTCATGGTGTCATTTGTGATGCGACACTTACAGAAAGAGAATGCGATACTTACAACACTTGTGAAAAAAGTGTGACACTTACGACACTTAGGACAATGAGAATGTGACACTATTGAAGTTAGGAATTTTGATGTGTAACCGATTGCCCCCCAAAGTGTGAAGTCAAAAGATGAATGTTTATGGATGAAACACTTTGTAGATTCTTTGAAGCAAGGGTATGGAATTGGGGAACCTGGTAGAAGCTACAGACAACCATCAAACAATGATAATATATGTTCCATTCCTGAGGTAGGCATACCTATGATTGGACTACAAGTGACTCAAAGTATGGCCACCAATAAATACACTACAGATCCATAATAATATTGACTAAGGAGATGGCCACCAAGGATACAATGTGGATCCATCCCTGTACGACCTGACTTGATCGTAGCCATGAAAGAATACACAGTAGATCTACAATGTGATAAGAATGTAGCCATAGATCAATACAAAGTGGATCTATATTAAAACATGTATATTAGTCGAATAATCTCCATCATAACCTAGGCAAAGTGTATATGCAGATGAATACTCAAACCAAGGTCTCCGTCCTGATCCTATAACAGTACAATTTTGTCCATGTGAATAGACTATTTGATGTCGAACATGACAAAAACCACTTGATTACCGATTATTGAGGTATATTGTTAACAAGTGCGAGATAAATCACCATTGATGTCGATGATTTTCAAGGTACTTTTAAAGTACAATCTAGTGAATGTGAAAAATGAGTTGAATTTGATCATTCATGGAATCAGTCGATCATGGGTCATTGATAAATACCCATTGTTGAATGTGAGGAGGCCTGCTATTGAGGCATGCAGGTCCCAAGGTACTGATGTGTTCCTAATTCTATTTCTTGGATAATTTGTTGAAGTCAAGAGGAAAAGACTTGTCGAAGGGGGACATTGATGTATCCCCCATCAGTCGACACAAAACTTTTCACGGGAAGTTAATAAGATATAGTAGATGAAAACAGACTTACACGGGTATGGGAACTGGTAAATTTGTGGATGGTTGACTTTTGAGGTAGAAATCTCCCTTGAACACTAAGGCAAGATGTAAGACTTGGCAGCATAAACTCAAAGTGGGCCAAAACATAATGCAACAATTGCTGAGGCATTCTTTGTATGGGTCAAAGGAATAGAAAGATTCATAGGATTGATTCAGTATGGAGGTTTAATGGATTATCCAAGTGTATGGTAAAAAGTGAAAATAAGTGTCTTGTTCAACGACGACTGCAAAAGCTGCCTGGAAATTTTTAAAGAAACTTGACCACTTCCTTCAATTTTTTCCCCCCATCTAGATAGATGAGTACCTCTTTTTTATTTAACGAGCTCGAGGAGGATAACACATGCTCTATATAACTCACCTTCGGTAATTTCATCTTCCTTTATTTAACGAACTGGAAGAAGTAAGGGTTTGTCCCTAGATGGGCCCTTCAGTGTGTAATTTTGCAAGTCCATAGAAGGAAAACTCGGTTGTTTTTCATGTTTAGGGAGTTTGAAAATAACTTAAAGTTAACTCTGGGGTTGTCATTTTTCGCGATTTTAGTCTCTAAGGTTTGAAAAACTATTAAACAATATGACGAAGAACTCTTCTATTTGAGATTGACTAGAGTGTTCCTTTTCTGTAGTTAGTTTGTTGGGACTGAAAAAGTGATAACCTATCGCCCAACAGACGTCTCTTCATAATTTGATGAGCGCGAGGTATGACAAAGTTTTCTCAATAGCGTCCCAAGATCATCAAAAACCCTATGCTTCTTAAATTCTTGCATAATCAAGTTGTTCTGGGCAAAATATATTAGCAGTTTATTTAAAAATGACAAAAAACTAAAAAAATAATCCTTATAAAATGTGAAAAGGAGGAAAAAATGACTAAATTTGGACATATTAAAAATCAAATAGGGAAAAAGTCATTTTCACCCTTTGTTTTACCATTCTCCTTTTCCTTTTGATTTTTTTCCTCTTTTGGAGTGATTTTTGGGAGTTGATTGGGAGAGCTACGGTCGACCATTTGAGATTCCATCTGGATCAAGTTGGTTTTTTGACCTTTCTCATTCATTTACATGTTTTTTTTATTCTCTAATTTCAACCTTTAATTTATGAACTTGGACTCCTTGGAAAGCCCTAGAGCGCCGAACAAGATCAACACTCCCTTAAGTCATCGAGGGGAGCGCCGATCAAGATTTAAACACCCTAGTATGTGCCTTTGGGGAGCGCTAGTGCTCTGTTCTTTCCTTCTAAGGAGAACTAGGTGCAATTTTTTTTTTAGGCTAAAAAAAAACAATTATTTTCCTTGAAAATTTAGCTAATGTGCTAATTTGATCAATTTTCAGGTTTTGCACATAGTCGATCATGATTGAATGGAAATGATGTGAACATGAATTTGATGAAATAGATGCCTTACAAGATCCTCAAGTGAGGGAAACCTTACTAAACTGTGGCTTGCTAATGTACTTCAAGCTCCAAAATATGATGAAGTAAGTTCTTTTACTTGAGTATTTGATCGAGTTATGGGATAATGACGAGCACACATTTCGAATAGGACCACACATGCTTGAGAGTGACATCGATGACATATATTTACTGACAGGGCTCTCAAGGAGAGGAGCACCTATTATTTTGTCTGGACATCGGTCCACTCCACGGTCGACAGAGGGATATGTTGCCCAGTAGTACATACCAGGGTCACGCTTGGTAGGAAGGAGGATTGTCATTAAAGACATGATGGACTTATCTCTTTGATCCATCATCTTTGCTATCACAAAAATGGTGGGAAGTACTAGTGCCCATATTGCTTCCAATTCCCAGATATCCTATGCCATTCAGTGCTTGGAGCCTAGGTTATTTAACTAGAGTGCAAGGTTTTTAAGGAACATTAAAGAGAAGATATCCAAATGTTGAACGGGTAGGCATAAACAATTTGGGTATGGATCCTTCTTAGTTTCATTTTTCCTGGAGCGATTTCCACAGATGCAACCGTAGGTTGCGTTGATAGCATGCCCCACAAATGATCCCTGTATGGAGGGGTGTACGAGTCTTTCCCCTAGGTTGGGGAATGAACCCTCGACCTTTCAATTTACTATTGACTTCTTTGCATGGTGGAGGAGGCAACTTGTGGTGATAAAGGATTGCCCATATGTTGGGGTGGACTTCAGGGGCAATGCAGATTTAGTGCTTCCCAAGGGTACATAGTGTTATGCATTAGGTATGAAATATCATAACCTTGTAACAATATTTTTGCTTTTTTTGTATTTTTTTGGTTGTATGACAAGAGATCTAAGTCATTTTGTTTTCATCATGCAGACATAGGCGCATCACGTCCGACAAATATTCTAGCACTAGGATGTCATGGAGATTCTCAGGCAGCAACAGAGTTTGACGTCAAAGTAGGAGGACTCCGAGAGGTGGAGAGGAACCTCCATGGTTTGACCATGGGCATTCCTTCCATGAGGATACACGATGTACCCTTACATCTCCATAGACATACAGTTGGGGTACCTGAATGTCTCAGTCATTTGCTATGATGAGTGGCGAGAGCAGTTATTTGCTATGTTGAGCACAATGCAGTGTAGAGGGACGAGTAGAGTCTCCAGACACTTTTAGTCTTTTATGATGATTCTATGGGCATAAAGGCCCATGTTTTTTCCTGCTATGTACTTTTTGGACGATGTACTTTGAAAAAACTTTTGCTATCAAGCTTATATATAAATGAGTTTTGTGGTGGTGAATTATATTGCATTTTTGGTTTTATGTGATGTTTTTATTTATATGCTTTATGTCCCAAATATTTATATGTGCGCAATGTACTAATCTAACATATAATTTGCTAACGAATCCATAGAAACAATATTCTCGGTATGTCGACTAGCACCATCTGCAAACTTGAAATAGATGGGAAATGATGATGTCATCTGCACATTCAATTACAAAGCAAAGTATAAGTAGTTGGGGAAAAACTCGTGCACACAAAAGTAAAGACACACTATATCAAAAGCATATAGTACAATACTGTACAAAGCACACATGCGAGATATTTTATGCATAGTACTTCTTGAGGTAAACCCCATTTCGGGGCCCACCAAGAGATATTCCATCGTAATCCACTAACAAACATTTTATGATGTATGGCTAGTGCCACATGGGTTCTAACTTTCCTACCCCAAGTTTTTCATGATATTGATCATAGGCTAGGACCAGATCTCCTTCCTTGAAAGCGCGAGGTCGGATGGACTTATCATATTGTGTTTTGATGCATTTTTGATATGTCTCATTGATGAGAGCAACATCGCGATAGGTTTCATCCATCTTGGGTAGACATAAAAATTGTTCCTCTTCAGCAGAAGCATGGGGTAGGAGTCTAGAGAGAGTTTCAAAGAGGGAATCTCACATTCAATCGGTAATACTGCTTCTATCCCGTATACCAACTGGAAGGGTGTAAATCCAGTGGAATTTTTAACTGAAATTCGATAAGCCCATAGTGCGGAGAAGAGATGCAAATGCCAAGAGGTTTTTTTCACTCCCACCATGCGTTGAAGAATAGTTTTCAGGACTTCGTTTTTGGCTTCAATTTGTCCATTTGCATGAGGATAGTAAGGAGATGAATTTTCATGGAGAAAACCTAACTTGGTGCACAATTCTCCCATAATCTGGTTCTGGAAATGGGATCCATGATCAGTTACAATAGCTTGTGGTACACTGAATCGAGCGATCCTATGATTGAACACAAAAAGTGTTGCAGTTCTACCATCATTAAAGAATGTAGGCATAGCCTCAACCCATTTACTAAAATAATCGACATCAATGATAATATAAGCATCCCCCCCTGACTGAGGTAGGCTTACATTGCATGAAATCGATGCCCCATTTGGAAAAGGGGTCGATGGTGAAAATGGGATAAACTAGAGTTGGGTGAGTACCTGCTTTCTTCTGAAAGAGATGACAGGGTGGGAATTTTTTAACGGCCTCAATGCAATCTTTGAAGATGGAAGGCCAAAAATAACCGATACGTAAAAAATTTTGGGCTATAGACATCCCATAAAGATGACCACCACAAGCTCTGAGGTGACAGTCATTTAAAACTTGTTCAACCTTGTAACATCCCCAACCACCCACAGGATGGGGTATGCTACCTTCAAGCCCACCCTTGGACTTCGTACTCTTACTGGCACCTTCTTTATTTAATAAGGACAGATAAGATAAAAGATTTAACGACATGCACAACACTATCTAGCAAACATGCATAATCTAAGATTTAGTTAAACGATAATTAAAATACACAACGAAAATACATTCATATACATGTGACTAATATCATAATAGAGAGAACTTATCTTTATGAAAGATGACACCAACTGGCTACAGACCAAGGATGTTACACCCAACCGTAGACACTACTGCTCCAAATATCAACAACAGTGTCACCCTCGAGCCAGAGCTATGAATCCATAAGGAGGATTCCAGAGTGTTACTTGGGTTCCCAAACCAGTCAACTCTCAAGATCTCACAGGTTTCCCAACACCCACAAAAATCCAAGTACCCAGCTCTCTACTACCCAGCCTGTACCACCCAAGAGAATGGACCTCCACCCTTCTCTACCACACAGTCCCTCAGGCAGTCCTTCTCCTTCTAGGGCTCCAGCACAGCTGGTCCAGAATCTCAAAGCTAGAACTCTCAGGACTCGCAGTCGTGAGAAAAATAGGGCACAGGCCAACACATCTCAGACATGCAGGCCTCAAGTCATGGCTGGATTGCACCAACGACCACTACAACCAACTATCCTGTGGCTAGTATTCAACACTTCATTTCCCTTTACCAAGCCAAGACACAAGTGAGGATGGATCAATGAATGGGTAAGTGAGTGCATGAAAGTGCGTGAGGGAAAGAATGGTATGAATGTAGAAGTGGAGGAGTGAATGAGCCAACGACCAACCCCACAATCAGACTAGGGACGGGTTTAAGTATTTTCATGGGGAATCAAGAACCTCCTGGCCTTCCCCAAGAGCTCACGTAACCGATCCCCTCCCTTAGACAAAAGGGTAATTAAAATAGAAAATAAACATATAGCCCCTCAAGCCCCCTCTCTTGTGGAATCATATCCCCCTATAACTCTAGTACTTGTCCGTCTAGCAGCCAATGATGTAGTTATTAATGATAATGATAAAAAACATTACATGTCTTGGGCATACTGGCCCTTTAATAATTGTTTGGGCACTGAGGCCTCTTAGCATTGTAACAATACATTATTTAAAATGGGGGTCTGAAACCCGGGGTGTTACATCCCCTCCCCCTTATCTTGGCACTATCCTCAGTGCATATACAAAATAGAGATCAAAATCTCAAATTTATTCAAAAAATTGCGGGTACTCTACCCGCATAACATCTTCATTCTCCCAGGTAGCATCTTCAGGACCGTAGCAGGTCCACTGAACTTTTACCAGCTCTATAACTTGATTCCAAAGCATTTTGACTTTTCTGTCTAATATGTGCACTGGCTGAACCTGAAAGTCTCCCTCTGTGTCTACCTGAATTAGATGTCAATCAATAACATGGTTAGGATCATGTACATATTGATTTAGTAAAGATACATGAAATACATTATGCACATTCATGGAAGCAAGTAATGCAAGCATGTATGCAACTGGCCCTATTCTGTCCAATATTTCAAATGGACCACAGAATCTGGCTGTTAGCTTTGTACAAATACCCAATTTCAAAGAGATTTTCTTGGGCTTCAGATTCAAAAGCACATGATCCCCTACTTTAATTTCTCTAGCTATCCTATTCTTGTTTGCATAAAATTTCTGTCTATCCTGAGCTGCCTTTAAATTCTGCTTGATTTTAACCACCTGGTCTTCCATATCCTTGAGCAACTTCGACCCAAGTACCACTCTATTTGTTGGTTTTCCTAGCTTACTGAAGTATCACATTTCCTACTGTACAAGGCTTCAAATGGGCTCATTCTCAATGAAACTTGATACCCATTATTATATGCAAACTCCACCAAGTATAAGTAATATTCCCACTTAGATGGCTTATCCACCACATACATTCTCAACATGTCTTCAATTATTCGATTGACCCTCTCCGTTTTCCCATCTATCTTGGGATGATATGTTGTGCTAAAGTTTAGATTTGTGCCAAATCCTTTAAACAATCCCCTCAAGAAATTGGAGGTAAACTTTATATCTCTGTCCGATACGATTGTCCTAGGTATCCCATGCAACCTAGCGATTTCCTTCATGAAAATTTCTGCAATATTAGTCGTTGTATGTGCTGTCTTCACAGACACAAAATGAGAAACCTTTGATAATTTGTCAACCACCACCATGATTGAATCATGTTTCTTATTCATTCTGGGTAATCCTGTAATGAAATCCATGGTGATCACTTCCCATTTCTTCTCTGGGATTGGCAATGGTTGCAACAAACTCGCTGGGTGCTTATGTTCAGCCTTCACCTTCTGACATTTCATACATCGAGTGATGTAATAAAAAACATCCTTCTTCATTCCCGGCCAAAAGAACTGGCTTCTTACTGCTGTAATTGTTTTATGGTAACTGGGATGTCCAGCATAAGGAACATCATGCATTTCCTTCAGTACCAAATTCCTCAGTTCTTCGGAACTAGGAACATAGATTCTATTTTTATCTCATACTCCTTTATTTTCTGTTGTACATCTCCTTGCTGTAAGTTTTCCTTTACCTGTAGGTAATACTGATATGTAACAAGACCATCTAAAATTCTTCTCTTCAAGTCTGACTGATGCATACTGATAGTAGTAGCATGCATGATATGCACTCTTCTACTAAGTGCATCGACAACTTTATTCTCCTTTCCCTTGATATGATTGATATCGAAGTCATATTCACTTAAAAATTCCATCCATCTTGTTTTCCTGGCATTCAAAAAGATACTTCAGGCCAATGTGGTCTGTCCTTAATTCAAATTTCATCCACATGAGATAATGCCTCCACATCCTCAAGGCATGAACAATGGTAGCAAGTTCCAAGTTGTGGGTGGCATAGTTCCTCTCATGTTCCTTAAGATTTCTGGAATCATGTCCATTTTGCATGAGGACTCCCCCAAGTCCTTCCTTACATGCCTCTGTACATACAACAAAACTTTTTTTTGGGTCAACAATCTTTAACACAGGTGCACTAGTAAGTAATTCCTTCAACAGATTAAAATTATTTTCACACTTGAGTGCCCATTCAAATTTAGTTCCCTTCTTTTGCAAAGAAGTGATGGGATGAGCAATCCTAGAGAACCCTACTATGAACCTTCTGTAGTAGCCAGCTAATCCCATAAAAAATATGACGTCTGACACATTTCTGGGTGTTGGTCGTCCTCTAATGGCTTCGATCTTCTCCAGATCTACTGCTATGCCCTGCTCTGAAATAATGTGTCCCAAGTAATGGATCTTCTTTTGATAAAAAGAACACTTACTCAACTTGGCATACAACTGATGTCCTCTCAGTACTTGCAATACTAGTCTTAAGTGATGTTCATTCTCCTCTTCAGACTTAGAATAGATAAGTATGTCATCCAGGAATACTATGACAAACTTATCCAAATAATTTATGAATATGCCATTCATTAAGCACATAAAGACAACTAGTGCATTGGTCAGTCCAAATGGAACCACTACAAATTCATAATGCCCATACCTAGTCCTAAAGGTTGTCTTATGAATGTCTTCTTCCTTGATTATTACTTGATGGTATCTTGACCTCATGTCAATCTTTGAAAATATCTTTGCTCCTCTTAGCTGATCAAAGAGGTCATCAATTCTGGGTAGAGGATACTTGTTCTTTATGGTATACTTGTTCATTTGTCAAAAGTCAATACACAGCCTCAAGGTTCCATCATTCTTTTTGACAAAAAGTATTGGTGCTCCCCAAGGAGAAACACTTGGACGTATGTACCCTTTCTTCAACAATTCCTCCAACTACATTTGTAATTATTTTAACTCTGGTGTGCTCATTCTGTAAGGTGTTTTTGACACCAGGGCAACTCCTGGCACTAAATCAATTGAGAAATCTATCTCCCTTCTTGGTGGCAACCCTAGTATTTCTTGGAATACATCTTACAATTCCTGTAGTATCGATAAATCTTCAAGGCTGGGCCCCTTTGTATTTTCTGTCTCTTTCACATGAGCAACATAAAATTGGCATCCTTTTCTAAAACATCTCTTCAACTGTAAGGCCGGAATCTCCCTTATAGAGATGGGCCTTGGAACTCCTTTCACAATGCTCTGTTTTCCATTTCCATCAAGACATGTAAATGTATTGTTATGACAGTCTAGGACAACATAATGCTTGTCCAACCAATCCATTCCAATTAGAATATCATAAGACCCCAATGGTATGATATTTAGATAAGCATTTGTATTCACACCATTAAGACGTATGTAATATCCTCTGACCATATCATGGATTCTCCTTTTGGTTCCAGTGGCTAGCTGAACCAAACCTTATTTTTCCAAGTTTACTTTTCTCCAAATGTAATCTATCCACTATCTTAGGATCAATGTAACAATGACTTTCTCCCGAATCAATCAAAATAGCAACAGGATGATTTATGATCTTACCTTCCACCTCGATCATATTGGATTGGTATTTTTCTTGTCAATCATCTAAAGATGCATAGATTCTTCCCATATCTTTGACTGTTGTAGCCTCTTGGATGTTGTGCACAGTCTTCACTTTGTCCCTTCTTTGTGGGAAATCCTTGTACAAGTGATCTTCCTTGCATCCCCTGCATTGGATTGGTGTTCCTCCCCTTTTTCCCAAGGAATCTTCCATCTTGGAATCCCCCTTATCATACTGATCTTGATGATTTCTATTAGGCTCATTCCTATTAAAGGGGGGTTTGAATCCTTTCCTCCTCTGATCAAACTTCTCATTATTCTTGTCCTTCCAAGATTTCTGCAGGGATTCTCTTCCCTGTCCTTGCTCATACAGGTATTTAGCCTTCTTGACGGCCTCAATCAAGGTCTTGGGCTCATCATACTTGATCTTTTCCTTATAAAAGGCTGGCAGTCCACCTATAAATATTTGTATTTTCACTTTCTCATCACCAATGAACTTGACATATTTTAACAATCCCAAGAACTTCTTCTCATACTCTGACATAGTCATTCTTCCCAACCTGAGTTCAAAGAACTCATGCATTTCCTTGTCATAGAAATTCTCTGAGAGTTACTCCTTTTGGAAGTACTTATTGAACTGCTTCCAAGTGATCTTTCTCTCATTAATATGTTCAACTTGCTTAAGTTGATCCCACCACATTGCATCTTTCCCGTGTAAATGGTAGGTGGCAATCTTGGCTTCCAGGTTCGAGGAATAGTTATGCAACTGAAAATATCTCCTGAGCCCAAGCAACCATGCATCGACATCATCTTCCATTTCTCTTTCAACATCAAAGGAAGGTGGCTTGAGCTTCCTCATCTCTCCTTGCAAACTATCTAGCTCTTCTTTCCTTCTTTGGTGTCTGAGAGGAGACACCTCTGGATTGCTTCTAGGATCTTCCGATGCATAAAAATTTCTTTCTGAGTAAGGAGGTGAGTGGTGTCCATGAGCTCTGCTAACACTTTTGGAATAACCAACTCTTCCACGATCATCCCTTCTTTCATGGCACCTGCCTTCTTCCTCTTGTCTTGATTTTGATCTCTTCTTCGTTTGTCTCTACAACTGATTTAAGATCTGCAACACCCAAGCATTTATCTGACTTTTCTCTCTCATTAGTCTCTTGTTATCTACTTTTTATCTCTGCAATTCCATCTTAAAGCTTCTTACCGTTTCTATTAATGTTTCATGCTCTCCTTTTCCCTTGCATCCATTGGACTCTGTCTGCACGTTACCAGCTCTGGTATTCTGGACTTCGACCTCCTTATCATGAATGGAGGCTCCCTCGCCTTCTTCCATTTCCTCAATATGCATCCTGAGCTGATGTGATTAAGCCCCTTAATTCTACAAAATGTGCAAGCGACCGTTTTGTTTAAATTATGCATATGATAAACAAAATTGTCAACAATGCTACAACTCCTTTTTCTTCTTAATACATACCCCCTTCTCTCCTAAGGGATGGGCGACCTTTCGGTCAAGGATCTTCAATCCCAACCTGAATTGGCTTTCTAAAACCTTGATAGTTTCATTTTGTATCTAAACATAGGCCCTTCCAGCTTTCTTACGCAGGTCTGATGGCCCCCATGACCTTCTCCTTCGCCCTTGCAAAAATATCAGAGTTGGTGCTATCTCTTTTTCTCTTGGCCCCTC
>JASDQU010586300.1:16858-33817 GCA_032191745.1 Picea mariana | reverse complement strand
CTGAATTGGCTTTCTAAAACCTTGATAGTTTCATTTTGTATCTAAACATAGGCCCTTCCAGCTTTCTTACGCAGGTCTGATGGCCCCCATGACCTTCTCCTTCGCCCTTGCAAAAATATCAGAGTTGGTGCTATCTCTTTTTCTCTTGGCCCCTCCTTAGATGTGACCTTAGGCAATGACCTCATGCTGATGCGCGGTTGCAGCCATGCTCAAATATGGTTTGGAACCAAACTAATTTTTTCCCCGCAATTCACCTCGAGCCACCACGTGTCCTTTTTCCAAAACCGTGGTCACTATTGCGACCCACCCTCGACTTTGTAAAGCCTGATCACCTCCCATCCCTGCAATGCAAGGTGACCATTGATCTCATGATATTGATGGTGCTTCTAAATGGATGACCGAGATCTACCTCTTGGGAACCAACAATTCAAATTTACCTCTCCCAGATCGATGGTTGTGGTCGTTTCGGAATTCAGAATTCTCAAATCTCAAAATTTTCTTCCCTTGAAATACACGGGATTCTGCGACACATCCTCTTGAATCAGACGGTGGGGAATTACTTGAGATGATCCAATGATGGACGTTTACTTTGGGTCCTTACCGAGAATCCACAACTTCATGCCACATGTTCTCCTAATTTGACTGTTCAGGTCTACTTCGGATGATCCGATGATCGACGTCTACTTCGGGTCTCCGACTCTCCGGGCTTCGAAAGTTTCAACTCTCAATTGAAAACTCTCAGAGTAATTTATCCAAAGTCCACGATCCATCGCCACGTAGTGAAATACTGTAAGCAGACACATGGCCCAATCAGGCGGGTGACACATGTCACGTCCTAACTGATATTTCAATCATCTGCATGCTCAAAACTTATTGACACATGGCACACATCCCACGTGTCCACGTCATCCCCGATGACGCAAGCCACGTCACTTTAGAATTTCTGGGTTCCACATCACCTCCTTGTGACGTCATTGTGGCCCACTACTTCGACTCTTCAGGCTTTGGGACTTCGAGAGTTTCCACACTAGCACACTTCCAATTCTCCCGAACTCTGATTTCCTGAATCGGTCGAACTGTCGCCATGTGTCTCCCTTATCGGATGGTCTGTAACAAATTTGGACTCTGGGACTTCAGGAATATCAACCCTTAACTCTTTCTGAAAATGATTTTATCCGAGGCTCGCTATCTACTGACGCATGTCTCTCATAGATCGACAACTACGATTTCTTCTGGTCTTCGGACTTTGGAGAACTAAACTCTCAACCTTTGCTTTCCCTTGAAGTGTGCAGGTTTCTGCCGCGTATCCTCCTAGATTAGACGACTGCGATTCACTTTGGATCTTTGGGGTCCAAAAATATCAATTCTCAACTTCTCCTCTCTCGCTTTTTTTTTGKAGTGCTTTCACCTAGAGCACACGATCGATTGACGTGTGTCCTCCTACAGATCAATGGTCCTTGGCTACTTCTGCTCTTCAGAGGTTCGTTGCTTGAGTATTAACATGTCACATCACTGCATGCCTTTCAATTTGCGAGGGCATGCATCGACGGTCTGGAGTAACCCTCTTTTCGCCCCATAATTCTCTTAAAGATGACATGTAACCCCTCGGTGAAACTGTGGTTTGGATTGCGGGACCACCTTGAGGAATTATCTCCCATGCAACTTGGTTCCCTGCAATGCCTGTTGTCCATTAATCTCTCTCTCAAATGGCATCTAATGGTTGTGACCCTAACCCTTTATTATTTTCATCGGACGAACCCTGCTCACATGTCCTCCTATCTAATGATCCTGGATCTCTTATGATCCTACAGTGGCAATCGCTCCTGAATTCGATGGGGAGGGTCACGATCCTTCAAACCCCTTACAACGGGTCTCTGATGATCTAACTCTTGCGTAGATTCTGGAACACCATTCCTCCTGAGCTTTTCAACTTCACGGTCAGAGTTTGATCTTGACCACGAGACTCTGACCAACAGACCTAGCCCATACCAGCTCGATGTTTCAACCAGAAGCTCTGATACCAATCTGTAACATCCCCAACCACCCATAGGCCGGGGTATGCTACCTTCAAGCCTACCCTTGGACTTCGTACTCTTACCGGTACCTTCTTTATTTAATAAGGACACATAATAAAAAAGATTTAATGACATGCACAACAATATCCAACAAACCTGCATAATCTAAGATTTAGTTAAATGATAATTAAAATACACAATGAAAATACATTCATATACATGGGAGTAATATCATAATAGAGAGCACTTATGTTTATGAAAGATGACACCAACTGGCTGTAGACCAAGGACATTTCACCCAACCATAGACACTACTGCTCCAAATCTCAACAATAGTGTCACCCCTGAGCCAGGGCTATGAATCCACAAGGACGGTTCCAGAGTGTTACTTGGGTTCCCAAACTAGTCATCTATCAAGATCTCACAGGTTTCCCAACACCCATAGCAATCCAAGTACCCAACTCTCTTCTACCCAGCCTATACCTCCCAAGAGAATGGACCTCCACCCTTATCTGCCACACAATCCCTCAAGCAGTCCTTCTCCTTCTAGGGCTCCAATAGAACTGGTCCATAATCTCAATGCTAGAACTCTCAGGACTTGCATCTGTGAGAAAAACAGGGCATAGGACAACACATCTCAGACATGCAGGCCTCAAGTCATGGCTAGATTGCACCAATGACCACTACAACCAACTATCCCGTGGCTAATCTTCAACAATTCCTTTCCCTTTACCAAGCCAAGACGAAGATGAGGATGTATCAATGAATGGGTAAGTGAGTGCATGAAAGTGCATGAGGGAAAGAATGGTACGAATGATGAAGTGGAGGAGCGAACGAGCCAACGACCAACCCCACAATCAGACTAGGGATGGGTTTAAGTATTTTTGTGGGGAATCAAGAACCTCCTAGCCTTCCCCAAGATCTCATGTAACTAATCCCCTCCCTTAGACAAAAGGGTAATTAAAATAGGAAATAAACATCTATCCCCTCAAGCCCCCTCTCTTGTGGAATCATAGCCCCCCCTATAACTCTAGTCCTTGTCCGTCTAGCAGCCAACAATGTAGTTATTAATAATAATGATCAAAAACATTACATGTCTTGGGAATACTAGCCATTTAATAATTGTTTAGGCACTCAGGCCTCTCAGCATTGTAACAATACATTATTTAAAACGGGGGTCCGAAATCCGGGGTGTTACAAACCTATTCATGGGTTAAGCAACGTCGTAAAACAATATCAATGCCACGACGGTACAAGGTGTCACCAATGATAAGGCAGTGCTTTGAATGGTTTCTAATGCAACGTTGTTCATCATGTGAAATGTCAAGATGAAAGAGTTGGGTCTAGAGATAGAGAAGAATGTCTCCATACCATGGATCAAACGTACTAATGAGGAACAATGATTCATTGGGAAGGGAATCGTTGGGATCAATATTCTCATTAGTATGGGGAAGATCACAAATTAATTCTTCAAAAACCAATGATTTCTTAGATTTGGATTTGACAAACTCGAGATTGAATTCTTGGAGATTGATGATCCATTTCAAATATTTACCCCCGATTACTTGATGAGTCAAGGTATGGTACATGGGGTTCGAGTCTGCAATGAATGTGGTAGTGCGTAATATAATATAGTAGCGAAATATTTGGATGACAATAACTACTGCCAAAACCAACTTTTCAACATGTGAATACTGGAGTTCGGGACCTAATATACTCTTACTCAAATAGTAGATCACATGTTCGCTGTCGTCATCATCCTCTTGTACTAACACCATAACAATAGTGGAAGTAGAGGCAACCAAATAAAGGATGTAATCTTTCGCATAATTGGGTGGATGAAAAAATGGTGTATTTGTTAAAGCATGCTTGATATCATCAAATGAGCGTTGAGTAGTTGCATCCCAGATGAAAGGGGCATCTTTCTGTAGCAATCTCATGAATCCTTTAGTAATTTCGACATAATTGCATATAAAAAAACGAAGAAAGTTTGCCTTCCCTTGCAAACTTTACAGTTGGGTAAGATTGTTGGGAGGGGGTAAAGCAAGAATGACTTTGACTTTTAAGGGATCCACCCTAATCCCATCTTTGGATACTACAAAGTTGAGGAGTTTCCCCGATTCAATAGTGAAAATGCATTTATGGGGGTCCAAATGTATGTTGTAAAACCTGCATCTAAGAAAGATGGCCCTTAGATGACCAATATGATCTCATTGATGAGTCGAGTGAGCTGGTAGGTCATTGAGATAAGGTTCAATGATATGTTTGATGTCGTGGAATGCATATGACATAGCCCGCTGAAAAGTGGCTCCAACATTTTTAAGTCCAAAAGGTAATTTCCAATAGGAGAAATTCCCCCACAGGTAGATCAATGTTGTTTTGTGTTGATCAACTGGAAACATGTCGATCTGGTTATATCTAGAAAAGCCATCCATAAAATAGAAAATGACGCTTCTAGCGCAATTATCGATAATTTGGTCGATAAAGGGTGTAGAGTAATTGTTCTTCGTACAATATTTATTAAGATCCCAATAATTGACACAAATACGAATTGTCCCTTGTTTCTTAGGGACCAGAACGATGTTGGAAAACCATTCGGTTAGAGGGACGGGATAAATAAAACTAGATTATTATAATTTTTTGGCTTCTGCCTTGATTGTCGTGATTTTTTTGGGATCAACTAGGCGAGGTTTATGTCTCATCGGTTTGACTCCTAGGTAAGTTTGGATTTATTTGTAGCTCCAGGCAAAGATGTCGCATAATTATTTAAAGAAGGTGTTATAAGTTTCAACCTCTTTAGCTAAACAATTGGCACCTAGTTGTATGTTTTCCACAATACCTTCTTTTATGGATATGTCAATAGTAATCGTGTGAGAGATATTTCCCAAATTCCCCTCAGAGATGGTATCTCGAGTGAGTATCAGAGATTGGGGAGAATTGAAATCAGTAGGAAATATAGAGGAAATATCTTTCTCAATCTCATCCAAACTGAGAAGAAAGGATGAACAATGGCGATTGTCATCCCATAGTGTCTCCTCAATACTAAGCATTTCCATAATAGATTCATCTGATGGAAAAATCTGTAGGATGTAATCGAAAGTGGAGGATAGGGAATCTAACTAGGATGGTAGTGGATATGAAATAGATGCCAGAAGATTTTGGTCATCCAGTGAAAGAGAGGCATACTGAATGGCATCATATTCGGTCTTTGCAGGACTAAGTGGCATAGTGTCACCTAGTGTATTGAACTCTAAGGGACTAGGTGCAATCCATGGATCAAATTATTTGAAGGATTGATGTATGATAGTTGAAATCATATTAACCGTTGCGATGCATTGTGTGGTTGTAGGAAGAGGTGTAGGGAAAGTACCCATGAGTGAAGAATCTTTCAGGAGACCTACCTCAACACTTTCATAAGTAATTTGTGAGTTCTCAAAAAATGGAATATTTTTTGTTGTTTGAGTATGAGTATGAGGGGTGCAGTAATATAACTGATCGATGGTCACAATTTTACCTTGATGAGTGAATCTGACACATCGAAAAATTGATGAAGTGACGAACGTCATATCATAGAACCAACTTCTCCCTAGAAACAAGTTGTAATTGAGGGGAGCATCAACTACTTCAACATCTACAGAAACAGTTTTGCCTCCTAATTGAACAACTAAACATTGTAATAATCCATGAGGCCGAAAACCTCTTCCATCAAATGATCTTAACATGGTGGGAGATTGATTAAGACCAGGTGATTTAAGACCTTTCTAACAAGCCAAGGACATGACACATGTGGAGGCTCCCTCATCCAATATCGTGCGATGGATATGTTGATTATGGACAATGACATCTATTTGGAAAACAAGTTGGTGAGAGAGTCGTGATTTGAAATTATCTAGGTTGAACGTGATATTATTAGATGAATCAGGATCTATAGCTTTGATGGCTGCCAAGAGAGTTCTATGTTGGCTAGGGAAGTGTTATAGAACTTTGAGAGATGACATAGCGCAAGGTGCTTGGTCCAAATATTCAACAATGTTGTAATTTTGAGCAGCACAAGAATTAGGATTAAAGGTCGAATTTCATATTGTGCTCTTGGGTGGGTGCATGATAGAGTCAAAACTTGGTTTGTAAATATGTAGTGGTCTAGATGGATAAGGAACTGAAGTGGATGGTGGATCCAGTGCAACTCTAGTAGTTACATTTTCCTTATCGGGTTTACGTGGTGGTGTGTCATACGTCGTTGTGCGAGTAGTCAAATCTACCCCGTTAAACATATAAATGTGTGAAATCAATGAAGCTTCCTCATTAGGATGATGACTTGGATTACTTCCTATTGGAGGTGCATGATTTTGTGCAACCAGTGACTGTTGTTGTGGAAAAGGATGTGTCAATACAACAGGTTGAGAATTTCCTTTAAAAATTTTAGCAAGTTTGTCCCAATGGGGACAGTCTCGTGTGTAGTGATATTCAATAGAAATGAGACATGTAAATTTTGGTTTGTGCTGCAGTTTCTTTTCAGCAGTAGGTGGTTGTGCTTGTGTTTTTGGATTGATTATTATTTTTCTTGGGTTTATTGTTAGTTCCCCCCCCCGAATTGTTGTGGAGAAGTAGATTGGATTGCATTCACTTTGGATACTTGAGTTGGGGTAGAGTTTGATGAGAGTGGAGTTTTCCCGGTAGTTGGGGCAGTGACTGAATGATTGGTTGTGTCGGTTGACTGTGAACTGGACTGGGTTTTGAAGGAACCAATAACTCCATCCGAATGAGCGGCGGAGGATGGTTTTGATGGATCGCTTGATGTACGGGGAGCATTTGGAATCAGTTCATATAAAATACAGGATTGGGAGTAAACCAAATCCAGATACTGAGCATGAGCAATGACTTCCTCTTCTGTGACTACGCCACCCATGGATACATCTCAAGCAATAGGGGGTAATGAGATTTGGTGAACCATTCAGACAACATTTAATTGAGATTGGTGGCTTTGATCAACCACCATCGTTGTCTCCATTCATGAATATGATCATAAATATGTACGTAGTTAGTCTGATGAAGGGAGGTCAAAATTTATGTGTCGGTTTCGTAGCGGATAGGTAATTGGAAGTGGGTGAGAAAAGCCATAGCAACTGAATTAAAATCTTCAAAAGTTCCATGTTGTAACTAAATGTACCATTTAATAGCTGAACCCATAAGTTTACACTGGAAAAGACGTAAATAGATAGAATCATCCATCAGTGAATTTGATGAACACCACACATGAAAAGTCATAACGTGATTATTAGGGTCTTCACTGGGTTTGGCGTCAAATTTTGGAATATTGAAAGGTAATTTGGAAGGAATGACTAGCCAAAAAGGGGAGTTTAATATGGGATCATTGGTTAATATCGACAAATCCGGTAGATCTAAAGTGGCTAAGAATGGTAACTGTCAATTGTCTTGAGGATGATATTGGTGTGGCATAGGAAGACCAGTAGGACCGTAAACTGGTTGTGGTGGATAGTTGTATCCAACAGGTCCTCCTATATGCTGTTGATTTTGACCAGCAAAAGTAGGATTGATTTGTTGAGGTATTTGCATAAAAGGAGAAGGGAAACCTATTTGGCCCTTGGGAGGATAACCAATGTAACCAATGGGAGGATAGTTAGCTTGACTATTTTGAGGTGGATAACTAGTTTTCCCTTGGGGAGGGTAACTAGGTTGACCTTGAGGAGGGTAAGGAATTTTCCTTTGGGGAGGAAAATATGGTAGGCCTTGAGGACCCCAAGTGGGATTCAAGACCTTGGGAAGGGTTGTCCAGAATGTAATCAAGAAGGATTAGGATTTAATATTCCTCCTTATGGGTTGGGGTTTGATGATCCTCCTTGATGCGGTTGATGAAAAATTCCTCCATGGGGTGGTCCCCAAGATTGTGACAGGTTTCCTGTAAACGAAGGTTGGAATTTTCCCCCTACGATCGGTTGGGTAGAAACTGGGATTTGACTGGTAAAAGGGAGTTTACCCCCCGTCAAAATTTGTGCACTGAAGGACGATTATCCATCGGTAGGGGTTTTTACACTAAATGGGGGTTTCCCCCAAATAGGGATTTGTTTTGAAGTTGGGTTTTTTTGTATAACAGGGTTTTTCATCCTTTGATGTGAAGGTGTCCTAACAGGGTTTTGTGGAGTATATGAAACTGTTGCTTGAAGAGGGATGGCAGGCATAAACATTAGGTTAATTTACAAATGACTAGGTAACATGACTCATGTTTCACTTTTAACCTGTCTGGAAGTGGTAGCGAGATTGGTCGTTTGATTGACAGGATGGTAATTAGGTTGACCTGAAGGTCTTGCATCTGCACCGATAGTGGTAGATGCGTTTGCAGGGTCAAAGAGTGTTTGGCCAAAATTATTTTTTTCATAAAGATACCAACCCGATGGAGTTCTACATATAGGACAAATGGGAGTTTGTTGTGGATCTACCATCTCAGTAGAGTGGACATGGGTAGTGTATTCTCTGTTGAAAGTTGGTTGTATTGGTTCCATGTCTAGTTGATCGTATGGTCGTGACTGTAGTATATGGTGATCTTCTAATACAATGTTACCTAAGGAATCTAATTAGACAAGGAGTGGATCGTGGGGGATTTCCAAATATGGGTTTGCAGGAAGGGTGGAACCTTCTTGAACCACAACTAAATCTCTCTTAGGATTTTCTATCAAAGGAGTGGCAACACTCCTAGCATCTGAATAGTTTTCGACCTCTTCATGGTAAGTGTCTTCAGGTGAGTTAGGAGGTATGGGTTCATATCCTTCTGGAGGAAACCCTTGAATCCTACGTGATCTATGAATACCTTTATCAACCACATTACCAATTTTAAGGACAACTAAACAAACAACATTTGCTAAGAAATGTAGAAAACCAACAAGAAAAACAATGTCTTTTCTCAATGAACCTACTAGTTGGTGATGAAATCCAACTTTGTGTGATCAAATTGAGAAGGGGCTAGGATATGAGTGGGTGGGCCAGTTACGTTGGAGGCCTTCTTAACATACTTAAACCTTGGTGTAAGTTCCTTCACAGTTTTATCCGTGGTTTACCCTCCAAGGAGTCCGAGTGAGTTTGACCAATGTCTATTCTAGGTACAACAATGAATTCCCTTCACTGTCACCTTATGTAAGGACCATGAATATTATGGCCATTAAGGATACCAACTCGCATTCAGCCTCTGGGCAGGTACAATCGACAATCGAGTCCAAACATATGGGTATGATATCAAGTCCGAAATTCTTTAAGAGAACTGAGGATAGATGGATTAGTAAACTCTAGAGGACCCTGAACGGATTCATAATTCATGAAGCTCCAAGACCAAATGAAAATAGTTGATCCTTAAGAAGAACCCCCAATATATGATTTTACTACTACGATTAGTTAAGCCTCAGAGGGATAATCTATGTTTCTCTCCCACACACGACCTCGTGTTTAACCCCTATGTGAGAGGGGGTTCCCAGTTATGCTTATACGACAGTTGGGTTTTCTCTCCCTATCACAAGATTATGAGTTTGTCTTGAATTCTTTGGAGATTTATTCTCACATCCTATTCCAAATCTCTAGTCCTAGTTTATTGTTGGTGTAAAAATCCAAGAAAATAAAAGTTTCTAGTTCAATTTTAATTAGCATTTATTTTCATGGTTGTTTGTTACACAAGGGTGAATGATAGTGAAACTGATGATGTTTGAGACTCAGCTCTACAAAAAGGTAAAACGAATGCTATGCAAACTTTCTTTTCAATGAACTTCTAGCCACAAGAAGGAGAAGGTTTTTTTTTTTTCCTTTTTCACTAACAAACACTCAAGAATGTGAAATTTTATGCTATTTTGTTCTCAAACAAGAATTCAGATAATTGCCAAAATATAAAGAAGACCTTTATAATATCCAAAACCAATGCATACAAATATTTCTTTGTTTGGTTGCAAATGCAAACTAAGATGTGCATCTAATGCTTTGTTCTTTCAATAATAATGAAAAAGGTTCACTACCGTGTTTTGAAAAAGTAAGAAGAAATCAACACACAAACAAAGACACTCTCAACAATAAACAAGAGACCGAAAGAAAAACAACTACCAAACTATTCACTCAAAGAAAAAAACTAAGAAGCCAAAAGTCACGCTTTATAATCTTCAGAAATTGAGTAATGGATCAACGATAAATAAAACAATAGATCTGTGATCAATGATCCTCCCTATGAAAACCTCCAATCAATCAGATAATCGAGAAGAGTGGAAAAAAGAAACCAATTTTTAGAAAAACGGTCGATTTTGCAATAAGGAAACACAAACTCAATAAGGACTAAAAATAATGATAGGTAGCAAGTTTGAGTAAAAAATAGGACAAGATCAGACATAATAATATTTGAGTTAGAGAGAAAGATCCAAAGACTATACCCAACAAGAAAGGAAGCCTGAAATTTCCCAAGGAAAGGAAAATTGACGCTCTGGTAACCAGAGCACCATAGAACTGCAATGCTCCCTAGTAGACTCTAGGGGATCATTGATTAATTAACAATGCTTTGACTTGAACTGCAAAGGGGCGCTAGTTCTAGGGAAAGTTTGAGAAAAAGGCTCAAAAAGCTTAGTAACTCAAGAAAATTCAGTAAGAGGCTCTGTTAGAAAACTTAGCAAAGACAAAAGATATGTAAAGACATATTAAATCAGCAGATATGATTTAAGGATAGACAAAGGTCATGGTCGGACTAAGGAAATATCAAACTGAAAATTCTCTCCTTAGTTGAGTCACCAATTTCTGTTATGAAAATATTTCCCTACGAACAAGTGAACTTTCCCTTGGATCACTGACCCTTATACCAAGACATAAACAATCATTTGGACACTACCATTTCTATAAACACATTTTTCTTATCGAAAAAGAGAGGAGAAGTTAAAGTAGTATGGACTTTGTTTATGACGTTTATCCTAGTTTCTCCTATCCACAAGCTTGATCCAACTCTTGGTGCAAATCAATACTTGCAATGAGCAACAAGAAACACGTGACTTCCTTCTACTATAATGGATTAGGCAAAGAAAATTCATCTATGTAAATCGAGTTAAACATAGACAAGCACATGAAAACACATACTTGAAGGTAATAGGCCAAGTATAATAGATGAGAACTTCAAGAAGAAACTTACAATCTTCAGATGATTTTGCAGCAACCTCTCCAAGTCCTCCTCGTCCAACCCTTGATCGAAAGTTCCACAATCAAAATAACAATGCTTTATTGATTTTCTCCTCTTTGTTTACCATGGGAAGGCCTCCATTTATAGGCTTTAAGAGGCTCAACTACCTTGGGTATATTTGGAATTAGTTGAGGATATGGCTCCAATAGTTATGATATCTTCCTTATATGCAACCCTAGAGTTAGATTTGAGCCAAACCAACTCAATTCATCCATAGCTGTTTTTAGAAGAAAATGGGATTTATTCCAAGATTTCCTCAACCAACTCAGTGCTCCCTTAGAATGGGAAACAGAGCGCTACAACGCTCCCCCTGATATGGAAACAAAGCATTAACACTCCCTGTGTATGATCAGGGGAGTGTTGTTCTTCCAAAAAGTTACCAAAAAGAACAATTCCCTAAACAAACATTTGTTTCGACTATCAAATGATGGGGCTTCTTATTTTAACATGTTCTAGGGTTTGTAGCAAGTGTTTTCATGGTGTCGTTCGTGGTGCAAAACTTATGGAAATAGAACACAACACTTCAGACAAAAGTGTGACACTTGTGACAAAAGTGCGACACTTACGAAACTTACGACAATGAGAATGTGACACTGTCGAAGTGAGGAATGTTGATGTGTAACAACTGCGTGCATCACCAAGGAAACCACTAGAAGAAAGGAAACAAAGGGAAAGGAAAACTCAGACAATGGTGGAAAAGATCAAAATATTGGAACATGAATGCATAATTATGTGCAATGAAGGTAGACACATTTGAAAAGAGCTTACTAACAATCCAGAGCTGCAAGCACTGAAAGAGAAAATAAGGACTATGAAGGAACAAGCACATCGAGCCAATGCGGACGTAAATACTCTACCACTAATGGAAAGAATGAAAACAATCCTAGATAACATGAAAGTGTACAGTGCAATGGAAGAGATGAAGGGAGAACAAAGGAAGATCACACAGGTTTTACAACCATTATAGGATGAGGCCCTCGGGGTACTATAAGGACTGGTTGTTGCACAAATAACTATGATAGTAGCGGCATGGGACACTGAGGCCAAACTTACTAGTTTGACAATGTAGACGATGGAGGAAATATTGAACATGAAAGATGAGTTAATAGAAACTGTACAGACAATGAAGGATTCCCTCAAAAAATTTATTTGGGCATGTAGGAACATGACATGTTAGGCCTAAGTGGCTTGGGATGAGCCACATGTAAATGTTGGGGGCCTGTTGGGCATGCAATTTTGAGGATGGAACAATGAGAAAATATGAAGTACAGGAAAAAGTTGCAGGAAAGGAGAATACAAAAGAAGACAAATAAGATAAAGAAGATCAAGAATATCAACAAAGAAGAGAGAGGAAAGAGGAGAAGGCAGGAGACAAGAAAGAACAACTAGCACAAAATCCGGGAAAACCATCTGAGCATGATCTTTATCTAGATCATAATGAGTTTTCGCTAGTTGAGCATGAGTGGTAGCCAACTCATTATGAGCTATCAAAAGAATCCAGTTTGAAATATAGAAAATATGTAAAATATCCGCGAGTGGAGGGAGATTTGCGAGGTTGAGAGAGAAAGAGAGTTCCAGAGAGTAGAACATTGTAAAGAAAATACAGGTGGGAAGAATATTGTAAGCTAAGAATCCATTATATCACAGAGCGTAATCAAGATACTCAAATATAATAAATAAGCCAATCTTTTGTGGACGTAGCCTAGAGTGGGGTGAACCACAGTAACCTTGTGTAGAATTGTGTTATTGGATGTTAATTCATGTATGTAATATGAATGCATGTTTATCTTAAAGTTGTTTTTATATTTAATGCCGATGATGATATAGTAGTGTGCAATAACCATGAATGTATGTTTAACCATTAAATAACATAATTGTTGATATATGTGCATATATATAACTAAGTAATGAGTTCAGGGTAGCAAGGGTTTAGTGCGCGAGAGGATCCTGTAGATATAACAGAGTGGAGTTCCAATATTTCCTTCACTGCTGTAGAATCTTGGTTTGTGCATTTCCCATAAAGATACCTTGGGTGAGACTTCGTTTGCTTGCAGGTGATGCTGAAAGGGCTGGTGTCTGTAGGGTTTTGTTGGACTAAGTAACTTGAACCCAGGGTCTTGAACCTACCTGTGCGTGTGTCGACAATTATTGATGTTTATTGAGACTCAACATTGGTTTATAGACCTTTAATAAAGGGTAAGGAATTAATTGTTTTCCTTTAGAATTTTATTTCCATTTTGAAAATATTTAAGAGAAGCATTCCTAATCACCATAGTTATGACTAGTTAAAAGGTTAGGAAGGTTGGTATTGTAATAAATATTCTAAAATTGAGATCTGATGTGGATATAGGCAAAACAATCTAAGAGAAATTTATTTTGATCTTCAACCTTCTTAGTGTCACAAAGATGAATAATTCTTTCAACCCACAGTCTTTGAATTTTCCAACACCTTGTTTCACTTTTATGGCTATCTTCTTTACACTAGTTAAAATAGAGAGATATTTTTTATCTCCTTTATTAGGATTGAACACTTCCTTGTATCGTTAATTTTCTCTTATCCTATAATTCTTTATGGAACCACATTTTCTCTTTAAATTTAGATGTAATAATATTTTAATATTATCGTTATTTTGATCTCTTCCAAGATACCCCAATGATTCAGGCAACACTTGGCATCTTTATGCCACCCTGCTTGAGCCACAAGTGGTTTTGACTAGATTTTGAAGCAACCTTAGGAATCTTCTTGTTGTCCAAGTTGTTTATCTTGTTTTTGTACATTAAGTACCTAGTCATATCCATGTTCTCAATAGGGAAACTACTCGCTTCTATGATGAGGAGGATAGGGTGTATAGCCTTTAATTTTAAGATAATAAGGTATAAAATTCTTTTGTATTTTCTCTATCTTTCTCCATAGTTCTCTAGAGATGTTGTAGCCCCAAACTTCACAAGCATATAATATAATAGGAGTGATGAGAGTCTCAAAGAGGAGTTTATTCTTATCCCAAATCCAAAGGTCCACTGATTTACAACTGTTTTCAAGTCCATAATAAGATTTCCACCCTCCATTTATCATTTTCTCAATATTGTAGTTTCAATTAAGCTTGTGACAAAGATAGATTCCAAGATATTTGTATGAAGTAATTTCCTTCAAGCTATTATTGTCATACATGAATTGTCCTAAGTGATCTTTTAGGATTTGATTATCATGACCTTTGTTTTGTCTGTGTTAACATTCATACCTGTACTAGAGAAAAATCCTTGAGAATATTTAGTTTCTTGTCAATATCATAGGGACTCCTCACCATAAGAATAATATCATTAGAATAAAGAAGAAGGATGATGGTTATTCCAACTAGAGACGTGCTAACACATCATGCTTCTTCCAAAAAACCCTCTTTATGCTAAAAGGGGTAGGGGATAGGAAACACCATTTCTTAAATCCTATATTACAATCAATTTCTTTCAACCAACCCTCAATGTTTCTAAACTTGACAATAACATTCTCATATAGCCTTATTGCAACAACTCTCAATGCAAATGGAACTTTTGGCTCTTCTACTATATTCCAAATGTTAGTTCTAGGCATTGTTTCAGATGATTTTCTAAAGTCAACTAAGCAACAAAAGAGATTGGTTTTAATATTGCAACCCTCCTCCACAATCATCCTAAGTGTAAGAAGGTGGTCCAAAATTGAATGATAACTCCTAAATCTAACTAGTTTCCATTTAGCTATTTTTCCATGGATTTCTAGCCATACACTAATCTTATTTTCCATAATAATTATGTATAACTTGGCTAAAGGAGGGATAATCATAATGGTCCTATAACTAGAGAGATTGTTTTTATCCCCACTTTTAAAAATAAGAACAATGGGGATTTGAGTCCATGGTTTAGGGAAACCCTACTATTTTGCTAAATTGAAGAGCTTGTGAATGTAAGGGATGAGGATAGACCCTCCAATTTTTAGGATTTTTGTTTGATAGCCTTCAATGTCCTTATATTTCCCTTTTGTGAGCCACTTAACGTTGAGCTCCATGTCTTCTAAAGAAAAATCGTATTCCCCTATAGAAGGGTTTGGATGTTGTCCATGTCATTAGGGGATTTGTAAAACATTTTAAAATAGGAGTTTCAGTTCCTCAAAGGAATCATATTGTGTTCTTTTCTTTTATGAGTTAGAATTTTCCTCCAAAATTTCTTAGTATCTAGCTTAGAGAGGTGTAAAAGCTTCTCTTGCTTTCTATTGATATAGAGTTTTTTTTTTTCTTTTAATTAGGGATTTGTAACTATTTATCTTGTTGCATTTTAGGGACTCATTAGAAGCATACCTAACATATTTTCTAGAAATCTTACACTCTTTATCATATAAGAATGTTCGAAGAGGTTCAAAAATGAACTTCGAGATATATGCCTAGCTAGAAAACTAGCCTCTTGGTTTTAGGGAGGACTTAAAAAATATTTGAAGTTTTATTTGCAAGGTTATTGTACAGAAAGGGTGATAACCTATAGAGAACCATAGGAATTGGGAGGAAAATGTATATTATTATTTGTTATTAGGATGTGGAAGAGTCTTGCAATTAAATGATCCAGAATGAAAGGTGGAAGAGTCTTGCAATTAAATTATTTGGAATGGATCATTATATAATTTTTCATGTATCTTGGTACTTTCTAGGTGGAAAAATTGGATGAATTGGCTTGTAGGGTCCATTTTAGTGGCAGGTCCCAATTTGGAAATTTGGGGTCTAGAACCTTCCAGATCCGTTTTGAGGCATCAAATGGAACTTTTGGGGGTCAAAACTTTGCAAGCATAGATCTAAATCCTCAACGTTGTTCTAGACACCAAGAATTTAATCAGAGCTCGTATATGAAAGTTATACCTCCCGCAAGTTGACCTACCTTGTTGACCACCATGGTACCAAGTGGATGCCACGTCAGCCCTCATTACTCACACATGTGGGGATAGCAATGTGTGGACTTTCAAGAAGATTCTAGAAGGTCCAAAACCTAACACTAATTGAGGGTTGAGGCATGCAAAAACCCTAGCCCTAGACAACTATCAAGCTATGTTAAATATTGAGTTGCTAGGAGGAAAAATGGTTCAATTATTTAGTATTGTACTTGTTCCATAGTTGAGCAGAGAATATAGGAGCGGGATTTGAGAGCATGACACGAGAGGAAGAAGATTTTGTAGTAGTTATTCATGCCACAAAGTCAAAGGCAACTCCACAGTGCGTGTCTCTTTCTTTATATTTGCATTTTTATAATTGGAAAAAAGAAGAAGAAGAAAGTGGAGCATAGACCTCACCTTCTAGCTAAGTTTTCTCTTACATCTTATATTAATTTGTGTGGATTTATTTGTTCTCTCATTTTTTCATCATAAAAATCAATAATCATTTTCATTTTAAAAAAGTTAAAAATGGTGTATGCATACACTTTTAATCCTAATTTACATCACATTAATAATCACATCACCATCTAAGTAAACAACGAATCCTTTTATGGTCCATTTAGTGAGTAAGGAAACAACATTCCTAGTGTTATCACCTCTTTTAATTTTCATTAGTTGTGGAATTGATACTTGTACAAAACAAAGAATCACCATCCAAGTGAACAACAATTTCCTTTATGATCCATTTAGGGAGGTAAGAAAACAATGTTCCAAGTTTTATCACCTCCTTTAACTTCTAAGAGTTATGTAATTGATACCAAGTACAAAAACAAAGAATATTATCTAGTAAAACA